>JAGDQP010041352.1:0-16935 GCA_022664845.1 Lepisma saccharinum | reverse complement strand
TGTTTGGAAGCGTTGTGCCCTTCCGAAAGAATTTGTAGTAAGAAACCTTTACCAGAAAATCTCAGCGTCTCCATCGTTTATACTTAAGTATATAGTTACCAAAGCACTCAAGAGAAATAATTCAAATCTGATAGATATACACGTCTCTCGAAAGGAGCTTGAAACTTATGCTCGGATTATCTCAAAAGGATTGCGATTGAAGCTGAAAGAATAATTCCTGTAAATTCGAGAATTTCGATTATCTACTCTCTATTTAGACGACATGGGAAAGAATAAGATAACTCTTTTGAATATATAAGTGTAACAGTTAAGAATTCTTGCTATTTGTTTTTCGGTATATAATTTAACTTTCGAGACGGTATGATATAAATGATAAATTTTATGAATTCTCTTACCTGCTCAGATATACAATAAATTCTTCAGGCATTGACTACAATTTATAACTTGGTAATTACTTAGATGTGAATGTTGAGAGAGAACTAAGCTGTAGTCGCAATCATTGTTAAGACTATTTGAAGCTTTCGGAATCGTTATTAAGACTATTTAAAGCTTTCAGTCATCGTAAGCCTACAGGCTGTTCAATTCCAAATGAATTTTGCCGGTGGGGGAAGAAATGAAAAATATTGAGGTACTGATCATTTTTAAGGTAGCATCTCGACTTTCTGTTGGCGTGGCTAAGAAAGAAGAACAGGGGAAAGTCTGTCAGAATGACTGGTCCCGAGATTTCAGTTATAAGTTTACGCTCGGTCATTTTTTGAATCATATTAGGCCGTGAGGAGAACAATGTTAAAATGAACAATCAAGAAGTATATAGCCCTTCGTAAATTATTGAAAACTTAGGACATCCCCATAGTGCAATTTCTGCTTTTTAAATCTTTCAAGTAACAATAGGACAGCCGCTTTTTAACTAAATAATTAAAGCTGTTTTCGTTGAATGTAAAGAAGCGAGTTGCAGTACGTTCCATTTTCGTTGCCAGAGAGCAGAATGTTAAAAAATGCCTGCCGTTAGTTTTGAGAACTCGCTGAACAATTTGTAGACAAACAAACAAATTTATCTTTAGTTTAAATTCCTGAGAATTGTGCAGGGGCTTTGTAAATCACGTGCACCATCCACTTTTTGTTTTCTGGATGTGCTATGTTTGTGTTTCCTTCAGGTTTCATGTGTGTGATTTTTTAAAACGTGGTTATTACTCGTACAAACGAGGGTCGTTCAGCATATTCCTCTTCTGGCATAAAAGGAATCCTGATAGCAAAGCCAAACTAATGTCACTTTTGAGCATAGTTCCCTGGAGCGTTAACACACTGTTCCAAATGAATCCAAAACTATTTAATCCATGAGAAATGAAATACTTAGGTTGATCCGTTAACCATGCACCGTGCTCCATCAGTAACTTCAGAATTAAAATGTTTTCCACGAAGGTCTTAATGTTTGGAAACAAATGCTGATCACTAGGTGCCAGAGCTGGAAAATATGATGGGTGTGGGACAAGTAGAAAACCTGCCTGGTGAAATTTAGCCACTGCCAATTGGGAAATGTGGGCAGGAGCATTATCGTAGTGGAAAGCACCGCACTGGTTAACTTTTACATCGCTTTTCTTTTATATTTTTTAAAATTTAATTTGTAAGGCCTTTGGGCAACTTTGGTTCAGGCCGTATTTCTTTAATAACATTACGTATTTTTTCAGTAACGACTGCATAATATAGCCTAACGATTGTGTTTAATTTTTTGGAAGTAATCCGTGAAGATAATTGGTTAAGCATCTTAGAACACATATGCCCTTTGATGGTTGGAAGCTTTTCGGGTGGAAAGGAGTGCGTGCTTTTGATTTTGCACTTCGGATGAAAGTGGTGAACCTACGTCTCATCCATAGCCACGATTCGCCGGTAAACTTTTGTTTGTCAGCCTTTGTCATGCGTAGCAGCCTCTGACTATTCACTCGTCATTCCGCCTACTGGTAGTGTCAGCATTCTAGGGATCCAACATGTGGAGTAGCTCTTTTTATTTGTAAATGTTCACAGATAATTAAATACTGGCGGTTGAGATGTCGCATACCTATGCTATTTGCCGCACAGTATCGCGTCGGTCTGTCAAAACAAGTGCAATACACTTCTGTCATAATTTCTGGGGCACTCATATTTGCAAATGAGCCACCATTGGGCTCGTCTTCACAGACAGTATTTTCGTCAAGAAGACAGTATTTTCGTTAGGTTATAAGAGGAGCTAAAGCCGAGGTCGGTATCATATCAGCGTTCTTTTTCTGTTAGTTCCCACCCCACTTCTATTATATACGCATTTTATACAGTTGCACTGATCTCAGCTTTCTCCAGTTCTCTGAAACTGATGACAACTTTCACTGATAAACCATTGGTAAATAAAGTAGAAATTGTTCGAATGAACTGACAATAGTCTTAATCATGTTGAATGTAAAATTACGTATCGTCAAATTTACTAGAAATAGGTTAGTAGCTGGTCTCATCATCATTTGAAGTTTATTGATCTTTAGAAGATATATCCTATATAAGTCATTTGTACCCTAAAACAGTTTTAAAACTGGTCCCTCCCCCTCTCTCAATGAATAATGAAAACAGTTCGTCATTGAATATACGCGTTTAATAAATATCGCGTTTAGTATACGACCTTAAAAACAAGTTTCTAATTTAAATTTTAGTACCACAGCGAAAGTCGTGCTATCCTACTTCCAACGCGCTAATTCGTATTTTAGTATAGTAAATGCAGATTTTGTGGGCAAATGATGCAACCTTCTTACTCGCCAGTGAACCAGCTATTTTTCCTTTTGCAAAATGTTATGTTTTAGAGATATAAGGCTGCACACTAGAGGTAACTAAATATTTATTTCTTCGTTTCGACATGCAGCAATATACGGATATAAAATCCATTGTAACTAGAATGTTTTCTCAACTCTTAAAGTTATGGATATCTACTATGATTTAATAGAAATTGTGGAAACACAATGAATCTATTCCTGGAATTTGTTTTCCAATATTGTTTATTCTTCCCTAACAATAGTGTTGAGTAATATATTTTGAATTCATAGCAAACATAATCGAATGACACTCGGAAATTTAGTGACTCATCATGAGTTCAACTGAATGTTAGTATATCAAATATGCAGTACTTCAATAAACAGGACAGAACTGACAGTCTTTTCTTCTATGTGACATTATTACGTATTTATGTTCTATTGTAACGTCTAATA
This sequence comes from Lepisma saccharinum, assembly GCA_022664845.1. Taxonomy (NCBI): domain Eukaryota; kingdom Metazoa; phylum Arthropoda; class Insecta; order Zygentoma; family Lepismatidae; genus Lepisma; species Lepisma saccharinum. The sequence continues at coordinate 13,717 of JAGDQP010041352.1, read as the reverse complement.
TGAGTTAGACTTTGGGAATTTGTGTTTAATATTGAAATTGATTAATACTAATTATTGATGGGTGAGTTTAAAAGCAGAATTTTTATTACAGTAAGATAGGTTGAACAGTAGAACAATTGACTGAGTATAAAGAGCGATACGGTATACAAATCGGTACAGTCACTTTGAATTGGTTTGACTTGAATTGAAACAGAACTAATTGATTGACTACAAAGATTGACAGTTATAAAACAATTATATTTTTGCAATAAAAGTAGGAGGCCAGTAAAGGATAGCAATGGGTAATACAAGAGCTATTATAAATTGCTATTACACAAATTATAACAAAATACAAAATTGCAATAATAATTTTATACGTACTGTTAAATACAATTGAATGGAAGATAAAAAATATTGCCTGTCACTTAACTGTTATTACAAATATGGTAGACCACCATGACTGAGAGTTTTAAGGTGTGCTCAAAGCAAAACTGATAAGTTGAAGTTGACAAGGATTTTGATAGGTTATTTTTTAGACAACTTATTAATATTTGCAAAGTTTGTTGTTTCCTTCCTTTGACCTGGAGTTGAAGAATGATTGATTATGTTTTTGCTGATATGCTGTGTGTGACGACGAGGTCTTGAGAAATTTTAGTTTTGGCGAGCAGAGATTTTATACTACTCAAAGTGAGAGTTGTTTTTACTTATTTCGTACTGGTTTTGTAAACAAGGTCGCCGAGCACTTCCTAATAGCTATTTTTGTTTTACTTAAAAACTGTCTAGAATAACATAAGGTTTCTTATCCGGGGATTTTTATGCATATCAAATACGTTTACATTTTTATATAAAAGAATTGATGCGTCCTAGATGCATCGGATAAGAAAACCTTACACTATTTACAAATTAAACTCATGTAGTACACTGGTATCTTGATAGACTACAAAATCTTTATGTAGTTTTTGGTAGTCCCATACATTTATAGTAAAGTAATTTCGTCAACAACATACATGGAAAATGCAACTTTCACATGAGCGTGTGGAACGAGCATTGAAAACTTGTGGTTGGGTTAATAGGATACTATCTCAGCATTTGGTTAGAACCGAAGTGAAAACGGTCAAAGAAACTTAGTCTTCTGTGTGAAATTGTCATCTCAAAGCTATAAAGCGAACGCGTTATATTTTCTCTTCCCTGCGTAGCATTTTTAACTATTTCATATTACGTGCATCAAAGATGACAGTACAGGTGATAGAATTTACGCTGTTGTACCTACTACTACAATGCTTTACTTGATAAACTAGTATTGAATCCATTACAAGTTATCGTATCTCGTCTGTGGTAATCAGTTGGGGACTGCATTAGTTTTTACTTTTGCGATTTTTTTGATTTTTTTTTTGCATTTGTCCATCGTTACTTTTAGGTCTGTATCCAAATTTCATCCGTAAAGATGTGAGTAACAGCCTCCTCTCCTTCTCCTTTTGATGCATACTTTTACATTAACAATTTTCCCTGCAGATTATGCATCTGTATACTCTCCCCACATCCTATCTTCATTCCCATTTCCACATTCCCAACCTGAATGTGGCTATTATCCGTCTATTTTGTTTGTGTAGGTCAACACATGTTTCCATGAATGTATCTCTCTTCCTGCTTCATTTCTAAAATTCACTAGGGGATTTAAGTTTTACAATCTACAAATATCCTAAAAGAGGTTTCGAATAGAGAATGTATCATTTTTCATGCAATATCTTATGCTGTCGTTTGTGTTTGTCACAGGTTATTCATCCCATAAAATGTCACAACCCCTTCTACCCATATTTTACTGTAACGGTCTTTGATTTGTGCAGCTAGGGGTAATTTTTGTTCATCTATTATTTTAAGTGTTTAATTCCAGTCAATATTTTGGAAGTTGTTTCCTGATATTCATTACTTGTAGGAAGTGTACCGATGTCTAAAATAAAAACATTTTACTATTTAATGCAGATTATACAATTCCCAAAAGTTTTTTTTACACATTTTTAGTGCTCTTTGTTTGTTTGTTTCGTTTTTGTTTTGTTCTTCAGACATTTAATGCTTACAGTTTGATACCATTGATTACTACTGTATAAGTTGAATAATAACGTTATAACCGTTGATAATGTTATAGCAGCCTTGAATAACACCTTAAAAATATATGTTTTCACGAAAACAAAGTGTTTCCAGTGTTTCTTAAATATATTTTTAAGAACGTGTTTCCGGCAAATATCAGTTAAAAGCTGTTTGTGATCTTATGGCTCCTCAAATTTGACAGGTGAAAGGCAAGGTACGCTCGCCCGGGGGAGAACAGCGCTAGGGGAAGAAGAAAAGTGAACTTTTAATTAGTAGTGACCCCTGATTGGTGGAAAGAAAAGATCCTTTCTTTATTGATAAAGTAATTTTTCTAACTTCAGTTGTATAGGAAGTGGTATACTTCCGAAACTGTTACGTCTTAAGTTTTTTTTGTTGTTGTTAATAAAGAACTCAGTCTTGTCAGAAAGCTGTGTTTTTCTTTATTGAATATGGATACAAGGTCATATTATTATAATATCCATATTTTTTTCTGTTGCATTGAAAGTCAACCATATTTGGTAGGACTGATAAGTTTATGAGTGTGACTCACTAAGTTTCATTTCACATAAAGATACATAATTACGATTAGCATAAAATCTTGCGAATGAACGAATAATGTAGTAACTTTAGTTTTCGAATTTTTAGTTGAAATTCATACAAGGGACGTTCAATAAGTCCTTAGAAATTCCAATAGATGGCACTCGTAGAATCGAAAGAGGTTTGCTTGTAGTAAACGTCATCTCTCACTAGACTGCTGTTCTATTGTCAGCTATATGCATCACGTGGTTTCATTTCCATAGCAACAAACTTTTGTTTATATAGGGGAAAAATAGAAAATATATATTTAAAAAAATATGAGTTTCGTGCGGTGATTAAACACTTATATTTAAAAGGCTCTACACCGAAAGAGATCAAAACCGAGTTGGATGAAGTTCATGGCAAATCTGCTCCTGTGTTTGCGACTGTTTACAGTTTGGGTAAATGAGTTTAAACGTGGCCGTACATCCACAAATGACGAACATCGTTCGGAACATCCAGTGGAAGTAACTTCTTCCGATATGATTGACAAAATCCACGATATGGTTTTGAGTGATCGACGAATCAAAGTACGCGAAATAGTTGAGGCCACAGGCATATCACAAGGTAGTGTTTTCAATTTTGCACGAAAAATTGGGTGTGAAAAAATCTCGGCAAGATGGGTGCCGCGTTTGCTCTCAGTGGAGTTGAGAAACGGGTGCACACCTGCGCAGTTTCGATGGCGAAAATTATGGAATTAATGTTCGAATTATTGCAACATCCACCGTATTCACCAGATTTGGTCTGCAGTTACTTTTTTATTTCCAGACTTTAAAAAAATATTTCCAGGCTCGGCGAAAATAGATTCACGTCGAACGAGGAGGTCATCGCACAAATAGATGCCTATTTCGAGGACCTTCCGAAATCCTACTTTTGGGACGGCTTAAAAAATTTGGAGAAACGCTGGGAAAGTGTGTCGAGCCAAAATGAGATTATGTTGAAAAATATAAAATAATCTACTCAAAATAATTTATTTTTATTTTTGTAAGGACTTATTGAACAACCCTCATATGTTGGAATTAATGCTTGAAATATACTATACATGGAGAAAGATTGTTATTTACAAAATTATTTCGAAGTTCTTGTCTGCAAATCTACGCTTTTTGTGTGTTAACGCGGGAAACTAGAAATTTTAACAAAATTGTGGAACAGTGAAGAAAGTTCAAGTGAAGGAAAGCTGAACTCTGCTTAGTTTATACGTGCAAGAAATAAAACAAATTGTTTATCGTTCTTCATTGCAATCAGAATGTAATAAGCAACTAAATTTTTACTGTCACTAATGAGTACCTACGTATTTATTTTAGTTAATTTTGAAGGAAAATATTTTTGACTGACTAATGTTTTTAGCACATGAAAATTAAATATTTTTCACTTTTAGCACCTAGAAATTCATCCTATTAACGACAAGCAATTTAAGCTGTAAACATTTCCTTCGTTGTGACCTATGCCGACAGTGGTTGAAGATTAGTCTATTTTCCGTTTTAGGTTAATGTTGCAATTCTTAAATATGTGCTTGACTCCTTCTTTCCCGTTTTCTGTACATTCTGTTTTCTTTTTTATTTTCTCTCTCTTTGAAAGCTGTGACTTTGGTATTGGGTTTTGAAGTACTTTCTTGCACACACAATCATCACGATATTCAGTTCGCGTGTCTGGTCCTGGCTATATGCATACGTATATTATTTCATTGTGATGTGTTATATTGACCCCTTACTTCCCTGTTTCCTTAAACTTATCGTTTTAAATGCCATCGTATGTTCGTATCAACTTCTGCTGCTTACTTTCACTCTCTAATGTATACATTTATTGTTTATGAAAATTTAAATAATATTTCTGTATTTGTCATTTGGTGTAAACCGAGCTTTAATTGTTATGGATGAGTAAAGCTTTCAACATTATACTTCTTTCTTTTTCCATCTTTAATGCTGGTTTGTTTCACCACACATTTGTGTACATAGTCGCAAAGACAAATTGCATTGCCTGTGAGCATCAGACTAACACCACAAAGAATCAATACATTGGTGTTTGTAGCTTGAGCGTGACAAACGCGTCCACTGAACAGTGTCACGAACTCTTCTGGGTGAAGGAAAAAAAAGACATGCTAGTATGGAATTACCAGTTACAGAGATAAACAGAAATAGAATTGTAGGTTAGTGATGTGAAAAGTAAAAATAAAAGTGTATTGTGATTTTATTATTTATAGCTGATCTTTGACTGGAAATGTTCGTGCCTTATTTTGTTAACTAAATTCAGTTTTACTTCTGTAGTAAGTGAGTTTTGTGTTCATTACGAAATAGAAAATAATACATTATTAACTCAGAATTTCAGAAAGGGGCATGTACAAAGAGAAGTATAACATTCATTCCACTTGTTTGTATGAAATTAGGAATATTCCCAATTAGTTGCATAGGAACTTTTGTTGTTTTACTGGAAAATCTACTAAAAAAAACGTTGTATTGTTTCTTCTTCGTTTTCCTTGGAATTCTAGTTGACAAAAGTACCATTCAGTCCTATATCATTTAGCGACTCGATAATATTGAGATAGTCATTATTTTGTTCTTTCCTTGTAATCAGGATTAGCAGCCTAATTAATTGCATTAAGCGAGAGATTCTCATCCGAGTTCAGATACGGGTGTTAGCATGGACTCGAATGAGTCAGTCAATCCCCTTTCCCCCATAAAAATTTAGTCAACATCAATTCCAAAGTGGCTATAATTGGTCAAGGTGAAGAAACATATTTCGAATTGAAAAAGCTGACTTGTAATAATGGAGTATGTGTACCCATTAAGTCAGGATAACATTATTTAACATGGCGTAACTTATCTTTGCATTCATGGTATTTCCAATATGTTACGGTCCTTTCTTATTTACGTATCTTAGATTCCAAATCTGGGCTAGTGCGGTAGCGCATTTATACTAATTATTTTAGTTACTTGGCTTTGGGTTCTCTCTGTTATACTGTAACACAAATTATAGTACTTAGATCAGATCAGTACACTATAAAGGCGTTTTATCTAAAGTCTTACTATTCTAGATTCTGGAAACAACTTCTGCTTTAAAGAAGAATTCAGGACTCAAGGATAGCATTTGATTGTTTATTGCAATGTATTTACCACATCTGTGCTTCAGTTCATTGCATTTAACTTTAATATATCTGTGAGATATTTAGACTCATTTGAGATTAATTCAATTCGAACTACACTTAAAACTTACAAATATTTCTTCTAAGTTTACATTTTAATATTCTATTCTTAGTTGCGTTCCTTTCATTTTCCTCTTTATTCTTATTTTTTTTCTCCTGGCTCAATCGTCACGTTTATGGCCTCACATACATAGATTGTAATTTTGAGATATTGGAAAGCTTCTGCTCACTTGAATGTACATTGCTGAAAATGAAAACTTTTTGCCTTTCTATAGGTCGCATCCAGGGGTACAGTGACCACATTTTTCTTCATGTTCTAACTATCAAAAACAGATCTGAAGCCAACTGATGATACATTTGAGTGCATATTGGATACGAGACTGGAGGCTAGCGCCTATACTATGAAAACGTATTTGCTCTTTAGGAAGATGTCAGCACATCTTATTGTTAAAAGAAAATTCCTGCTGTTTTATTTTCTTAAGAATGTTTGTTTCACTTTTCTTTATTACCCCCACCACCGTCGTAGTTTACCCTTATTTCGTCCCAGACAGCATTAGCAACATAAGTAACAGTTTAATGTTCGCAACGTGTTTTCCAAAGAAAATGGGAAGAAAAGGGAAAACCTATTTTCGAACAAAATCGAAAATCAAAAGGTATTTTTAATAAACGACTATTTTTGGCGTGATTCCTATTAGTGATAAGCGAATTGTAAGAAACAGTTAAGAATTATAAGCAAGTGACAATCTGTACGCAAAGAATTGCTAAACCAAACTCACTCTCGGTTTCGGGAAGTAGAAATGATGTTGGGAACGAGCATTTTGTTTGGATACTCTTACGTTAAAAAGCGGAACACAGTCGTTGCTTCTCAATGTGTACTGCATTATTTTATAAAGAAATTTAGAGCCATTAAGTCTTTTTCGTGTTTCTGTGTTTCGAAAATCAAGAAATGTCAAAATGTCGTTAGTTTTAGGTTACATGTTCGGTATCCTTTGTTGTTTTATATAATACGAATAAAGAAATGTTGGACGTGTACAATTTAGATAAGTTTGTTTTACAAACCTAGATTGGTGAGATGTGAGAAAATATGATCTGAGAGCTCTGCAATCTTGTGTTTGTGTACGTTCTGCTTGAGTTCATTAGATAATAGTGAACAATAATGAAGATAGAACAAACATTGTTTTTGTTGTTAAAACTGAAACAAAAGATTTAATTACTGGAACAATGGTCCCAAACCAGAGATGCAGTTCAAAGTGGCAATACTAAACTAGTATAAGTGAGATATAAATGGTAGAATACGAACTAGAAAAAAAAATACGCTGAGTTTAAACAGCTGAACACTGTCTTACGTTGAAATCAACCGTTGACTCGCTCGAATTCAATGTATCGGCTCCTAATATTTAAGAATAATTTTATTTACGGCTAACTTGGTTGTTTTCGAGAACGAATTTAACGAGTTAATTGTCTGACAACCAGTTTTAGTGAGGTAACTTAGCGACAAAAATGTGAATGATTGATGTAAAGTATGATGTCATACTCCTTTCAGGAAAGGTAAATCTGGGTGAGTAGAAAATCGTGATATAGGACGAAGTTGAAAAGGGTCTGGTTTGTTTTTATGACCTCATCCTCCAAAATGGCTGCACTCTGATTGGTAACGTCACTCTCAATCACAGTGTTAAAAAAAAAATCTTGAATTTTGAAGCAGAACAATTTCAAAATTTTAATGTTTATGATCGTATTTGGAACTTGACTTCATGACAAGATCACATAGTTTTTTGCCATTAGGACCCGTATTACGTGGGATACTGTGTGAGGTCTTGTACTTATCATCCATTCCTGATTATGTATAAAAATAAAACTCCATTTACTTTTCGATTAAAATTATTTTACTTACTTGCTTTATGACATATCGAACTCGCCGCAGTAACAAACATTCGCCATAGGATTAACCAAGCCAGTTTCATCCCGAATACCTACTTCTCGAAGATCTTTTCTAATTTTTTCCCCCAATGTCGTCTCGGTTTTCCCAACGGTCTCTTTCACTCCGGCTTTCCAACCAAGATATCTGTACCTGAGAGCCAGAACCGCGTAAATCCAATTTCGACCAAAACGTGATTAATACAATTTTATACAGTATTCGGAAGGCCCCACATAATGGCTGCATAATTTTTGTAAATATGTTAAGTAAAACAGTAAGTCTGTAATGTAGTTTGTTTATTTAGTTCCTATGTGAAAGGAAGTAGTTTTCTTTTCTAGTTTCTCGAAAACAAGGATTTGTGACTTACGCGGTTCTGACTTTCAGGTACAGATAGCTGCATACATGAGTCGTCGTGATTTAATTATTCTTACAACAGCGGGTGAGTCGTACAGTCTTCATTATGCTGTTTTCTCCACTCTTCGGTCATCTCATCCCGTTTCGGCCCATATAGCTTTCTCAAAACCGTATTCTCAAACACACGTAATTTATGTTCAGCTGCTACGGTCGTACTCTAGCAACATTCTCATCCGTAAAGTATTACCGACCAAATAACCGTCCTGTATATTTTAAATTTCAAGTGCCTTTATATTAATCGCGTTGCTAGGAGTTTCTGGACTGAATTAGAAATGCGTTGCCCGATATTAAGCGAGTTTTTATTTCTTTCGTTACCTCGTTTTTGCTTGTCAGGTGTGCTCCCAAGTATTAAAATTTGTTTCCTTTCTCTGTTTTCTCATTCTTAACTCTTTATGTCTATTTCCTTCATTCCCTGTGTTTCGGCTTGCCATTATGTATTTTTTTTTCTACGTTCACCTGTAGACCTGTCTCATCGCACGCTTCTACTAAGACTTTGTGCGGTGTTACTTTGTAGTGCATTTATATCGTCCCCCTATGGAGGACTAAAGTATTACGTCAGATTCGGCAGGTCGCCATTGTAACCCGCCATGTTACAGTCTAAACAGTTGGAAGGAGCCAGTTACTAAGTAAACAAATTTCACGCAATGCCATTGAACCCAATTTTGAATACGCTGATATGATTATGAGAATAATTCATCATTGATTGCTGAGTTCTTGATTTAAAAAGGTGATAATTATATCTAAGAAGCTTAAACTGAAGTTTCCAATTCGGTTATAGTTAAAGACAGACACTCAAGAAGATAAATACGAGTGCTAAAACGAAACCCTTGTATCCTATGTACAGCTGCTCAAATTGATATTGTGGGTAAAGTATACAAGGTATAACATAAACTAAGATTTCGAAAGTTAATAGTACCTTTGTATGTGTTTCATAAAAACAAATAACCGAATAAAAATTAGCTACTCACCTCAACTTATTACATTTACTGTTCATATGTGCTTTCGTTCATTTTCCTTCGTACGTGCATCAAATCTCGGTCATATGTAAACAAACGTACATGTTTGGACTCCACAGCATTTTATACTCTTTCACTCAGCTTCCGCGTGTCACCGAAATAACCAACACTTCGAAAAATATTAACAGCCAATACTTCCACAACTGATTTTGTATCTTTCTGGTATCAAACTTACAGTTTGTTTGGACTTGGCCTCCGCCGTTGCTATGGTAACCAACCGGATGTGGCGTCAAGATCTCCATTAAATCTACATCATCCGCTTACAAGAACAATTGATTCAAGCCATTCAATGTTAGTCCCTTTTTGTCCTCTTGTATTTTTAGAGTCTCATATTCTAACGCAATGTTTAACAGTAGTGGTGATAAGGCATCACCTTGTTTTAATCCGTTGTTAAATCTCGAAACTATGTGACATATTATTACCTAGCCGTATTCTGTGTATTGGGTCGTTGAGAGACATCCTAACTAGGTAAAGAAGTTTCTTTTTTTTTTTTTCGGAATTCCAAAACATATCAGAATGATGTGTAACTTTTCCCTTTTGATATACTTTCTTAAAATCAATGAATATCTAGTGAACAGTCCCTGTAAGAGGTCATGGACTTTGATCTACTAGATGGTTTTGTGGTGCTGACATATGCTACTTCACTTGAATATAAGGTTGTTAATACTGCAAATACATAAGATTGAATAATTGCTACTGCAGATCCTAGTATTAATAGTAGGATTTGTCTAAATATTATTAATGATAAAAATTATATAGTGAAGTTTGGCCCCGTTCTTGCTAGAAGCGTTAATAAAAGATGCCTGGCTACTATATTTGCTATTAGCCGGACTGCTAAAGTTCCTGGTCGAATAATATTTCTGCATTCCCATTTCTTCTTTAAGATTTGTCTCAAGGCGAAAAAACTGGTCAAACGTGGATCTGTTTCTTCTAAAATCACATTGGTGATCTCCAATTATTTCATCCACGTAAACACTGAGGCTTGTTAGCAGTATATTACTTAAGTCAATACTTTGTAGCATGTTGGGAGTAACGAGATTTTGCAGTAATCTTTAGTCCGGTTTATCGCCTTTTTATAAACAGGAACTATTATTGAGGTGAGATTAAAACTATTTAATATGTAAATTTAATTTGTAATGTTAATTTCATGTATAGCCTTTAGGCAAGTATGGCTCAGACCGGGATAGGGGTGTGGAGAAGGTATTGGAAGGAAACTTTCAAGACCATGTTTCGAAGATACCATTATGGCACTATCCTATCCGAAAACAGAAACCTGGGAAAGCCTCAGTCACGATGGGCGCTTCCTGGGATCGAACCCAAATTCTCCTGAATGAAAAGCCAACAATCTACCAGCTGCGCTATGGCTGTTTGATCATTTGATATCTGAGGTAACCATTATCGTAGTCAGGTGTTACGTGAGTGTGAGTGTGTATTGAACACCAATTTATGAAGAGACGGTTGGTCATTCAACTTTGATGAAATTAGTTAATTGGCGAAATAGTTCACTTGGCATTTCTTCCAAAAGTTCCTTTGTCAACTCTCGCTGTACTTTTTGAAATGCAAGATTAACATAAGTTTATCCACAACGATCCACAATTTGGGGGGAAATATGGAGGCATCCCAGTCAGGGTGGTTGGAAAATATGGATACAAACTCCGGGAGGTGATACCAAGCCGCCGTAGCTCAGTGGTAGAGCGTTGGTGTACGCAGCGTTCGGAAGGTCGTGGGTTCGATCCCAGCGGTCAACCATACTGAGTTCCTGACTGACGTTTTTCCAGAGTTTTTCCTCAGTCACATTAGGCAAATGCCGGTATGGCACCTTCAACGTAGGTCCTGGCTGACACCTTCCCGAATCCTTTCCCCCTCCTCTATCCTGGGCTGAGCCTCAGATACCTAAAGGCCATAAATAAAATTTTAAAAAAAAATCTGGAAAGTGATCACTCACATTAAAACAAGAATAAAATTTATTATGAAGAAATGCAGTGTGCGTAGTTTCGAAATTTTTTAGATATCGTCCGAAATGATGTCATATCTCAACAAATAATGAATCAAGACACAAATCACAGTCAGTGCCATATCCAATACATCTATGTAGAATAATTTTCTGTCCAAATTTCGTTCACCTTCCATCAATGTATAATCTTTAATCGTGATTTTTGTTTCTGTTACTTTTTAATCGTATTTAAATGGTATTGGAACTTCAGTTATTTGTTCGCAGTAGAGATAAATTCGTTCATGGTAATATTTACACTTTGAGTTTTTGTGAACGAGCCGTTTTGAAAATGGACCATTTATATACAGATCGTTTAGAACCTGATAATGATAAATGGAAGGGTAAATTTTGCAGACTCAAACAGGAGAAGGTTTCTTTGATAAATGGTCGAAACATGCATAGTTTCGTAGCTAAAGGCATCCAAATGTGTAGTGGAATCGTCGAGACGCAATATCTCGCCAAACAATGACGTGACTTAGCAAATCACGATCGAAACAAATCTGATAAATGTATTTGAGTGATGTTTGACTGAATAATTATGATTGTTTACTGGATTTATGTGCTTGTCTACTGTGCAGCATCAGTTACATGATATACAATTCTTACATTGATATTCCCTCTACGCTACAGTTCCTCAGTCGTCAACTTTGTCGCCGGGGTCCATTGAACAGAGTGGTTCGGAACGCAGTTTACTAAAAACTGTAGGTTCCATCCTCTAAAGCTTACCAGCTCGCTCAGGACGTTAATAATAATGCAGTCAATAATTTTACTAAATTGCAATGCTTGGGTACAATATTTGATTGTAATTTGCCAAACAGCTGATACACGTTGTACATCACTTGGGCGCCTGGAGCTCCGAAACTATTCATCTTTCGACATTTCTTGAAATTATTTTTGTTGTTGTTTTGGTCGGAGACGTTCATTTTCCCTTCAGCTTATAATCGTCGCGTTTTAAATACACTGTATGGGTCGTTCTCAGATCACAATCTGGGTCGTTATATGGGAATTTGAAGTAGTTGATGTAATAAAATAGTATTTTTGATCGAAAGATATACTTTTTAAAGTTTTGAAGTGTAAATTTTTAAAGTTTATTATTGGCGCACCGCTTTTCAGCCCCCGTTTGAATCCAAATAGTGTTTATAATTATAGATTCTATAGACGCGCTTTCCCAACCCTTAAACCTAACATATAAAAGTTACCATCATTCTTCCTTATAGTGAAATGAAGATAAAGGTACTTTATTAGATGAGTGTGAAATTTAGCTTCATACAATAGTTCATAACATGCTTTCACTTGTCTGTATAAAAGAAACGTGGCGTGAAGACATTAATGCAGTTGTATATTGTTTGTTTTCCCATTTCTAATAATCGTAGTCTACAAGACATGTTCCAGTGGATTTTCTAAAACAGCCTACATCTCATTTTGTGTAGCATTACTAAATTGCGATATCAGTTGTGTTCATCGTGTATTAATCGTGTCATTCGAGGCTGGAGAGAATGAGGAATATAGGTTATTATGGTTTGCATGTACTCCAAACCACAGTTCCTCTCCCATTCCACCCTAACTTATATCCATGTTGTGTGTTTGCCCTCAAACATTGAACACAGCCAGCTTATCTGCTCTAATTAGTCACTGTAGTAATTTTGCATATACAGATGCGGATGAGTGACTGTTTTTTGTTTCTGCGAATACAAGTGGTTTGTTAGTTTTTTATTTTCCTTTTTTAATCATTGACTAAGCTTTGGAAGTGTTGTGACGTTGTGCTGTTGGAAATGCTATGTTCACTATTTTTGCTGTCGTCGTGATGTACACGAACATGTTCAGTAGTTGACATACGGAAAGATTTTGGACGTTTACCCGTCCATAACTTGACATGGCTATCTTTTAAGAGGGGTGAAAGAGAGAAAGATGGTATATAGTAGTGGTAGCTTTTTACAGATGACATGAACGAGAAATAACCGTGGACAAATGAACGTGAAGTTGAAATTAGTCAGTTTGTTTTGGTATTGACAGAATCTGGATTGTGGGTTTTTAGAATCGATATTTGTGAGAGATAAAGCCATAGTTGAGCGCATTGTTGCATCTGATTCAAAGTAAATAAGTACCCTTCTTCCCTGACTTGAAGAGTGGGTTTAAATAGTTAATGTTTCACTAATTTTGTATTCAGCTGCCGTATGGTTACATTTCTCTTTAATATTAAGTTAAAATAATAATAATAAAAAAAACATTTCTTGAAATATTTTTATTTAGGAGATAGAAAAGCGTAAATTTAATTCAAATAGAGTATCTTTTTTATTATTTTCTTAGACGGAAGGCCCTTCCAAGGAAGTCTAGAGTGTGTTTAAAAGAATGACTGTATTAAAGAGTGGATTTGTGAGGCCGAAACAAGAGAAAGATTAATTTGAAGGAACGTAAAAAATGGATGGTGCTAGAGGCTTTCTGAGCTAGAGGCGCGCAAATGTTGCGAGGTATATTTACAAATGACATAGCATCTCGACAAGTAATGCCATAAGACATGTTGACTAAGCAAATCCCAGAGTTTTAGCCAATATATATATTTGAGCAAAGTTCATAATTGAAGAATATATATAGCTTACACC
>JAGDQP010041351.1:2065-16936 GCA_022664845.1 Lepisma saccharinum | reverse complement strand
ATATATATACTGACTATAATAATTATTATTCTAATAACAAAATATAATATTAGAAATATAGAAAAAATATCGTTGAATTGATCAGCTCAGAAACAAATATATTACATTTTCCAAACGTGTTAGAAGTTAACTTATATTGAAAATAAATAATTGATTCGTAATTGTTCCTTATGTTTAATTCTCTCAAAATAATAACAATAAAAAAAATGTTTCAAATCATCTTTTGTACGAAATTTCTAAAAGAAAATTCTGAAGTTTGGCAACACTTACTCAGCGGAATCGATCCTCGAGTCTCTGTTACTCTGTTTCCCGCCAGCACCTCCCAGTAAGGTATTTTGCTTTTGGGAGAGAAAGCTCCTTACCTGCGCATGCGCAGATTTCCAATTATGCAAGCTGAGAGAACACCGAAAGAAGGATTTTTCTTCTCTCTCTTTTTTTTTATAAAAAAGGTAGAGACAGAAAACGATGAAAAAAAAATAGAATTAGAAACAAAACAGAGAAAGCATAGGTAAAACATAAGGTGTCATAAAAAAAAGAGAGAAGAAATACGTAAAACGGAATTAGAAAATGGGCATAAAGTAAAGGAAAAATCTAAACACAAAAAATCGTTAAAAAAAAGATATGTAGAATATACCATAGATTAACGGTAGTACGACTATGACGTGAGCTCTGTACGTATACTAATTTCCATAAATTATGTGTTTGTATGTGTGTGTGTGTGTGTAAGAGAGAGAGAGAGAGAGAGAAAAGGAGAGGGAGAGACATAAGGAGGCAGAGAAGGTAGCAGAGAAGGAAAGAGAGCAAGAAAGAAAGAGCGAGAAAAGGGAAGAAAGAGGGAGAAGGAGATAGTTAGAGAGATAAAGAGGGAGGGAGAGAGAAAGAGAGAGAGAGAGAGAGAGAGAGAGAAAGAGGGAGAGAATGTGTGTGTGTTTCTTGTTTCTTGCTAATAGCTTTTGTTACTCCTAGCAGAAGAGTGTCTTTTATTAATGAGGTCGCCGGTAACACAAGAGAAAGCTTTAAGCTTGTTTTTTTTACTCAACTCATCCTCCGGCCATCTTTCTATGGTTTTATTATCGTTATTTTCTTTCGAACTCTATGCACGCGTATAACGACAGATTTTCCTTTCGTTTTACTTTTAAACTCTGAGGGTTTTTTTTAACGAAAACGGTAGGGAAAAAAGTGGCTTTGAGATAGGTTAAGATGAAAGAATACTGCTGGAATTTTGTGTTGAAAAAACAAAGAACTTGGGAAGGAGAAAATCTAGTCGTTTAGCTGCAGGGTTCAACAGAAAAGCATTCATTTACTAAAACAACTTGTGAGAATATGCATGCTTCTGCTTAACGAATTTGGGGGGTTTTAAGAAATAACTTCTTCAGCCGCAAATTTAAATAAAGATTATTTTATTCTTTTTTTTCCTCTTTTTTGAAAAGGAAGATTAAGTATCCTTTATTGTGCAATAATTGTATCTTTTATTATTTTCGCTTTCTTTTTTTTTAAAAAAAATACAGTTCGGTTGTTATCCCTTTCATAATTTTTTAATTATTCTATAACAACATAACAGTCCATTTAAGTATAAAAGCAAATACATTTTTTTAATATTTTTTCTTGATTCTCATCTGTTCTGAGAAATAAAGTGTCATTTGAACACAATTTGGTTGAAATTTAAGTAAGAATGTGGGGAAAGAAGTAAAAATTTAATTATAGAAAAGCTTAATTTAATACCTAGTAGCAGCAGTTAGATCAGTCTTGAAAAATAGAAAGATAAAGAATTTTTAAACGTTATGTGATATGCTGACAGCCACGGTCCAGTGGTCAGGAGAATCTGTTTTAAAAGATGAAAGGTAAGTATCTAAAAATTTAGATAACAAATTAATACATTTTTTTGTAGAGAAATTAGGCGCTCTAACTAGCACATTACTCTTTGTACATTGTGAAAAGTTTTTAGAACCTGTGTTGTCAGATAAAAATTTTGGTAACTTTTAATTTATATGGGCCAGTTTGGTAACTATAGATAGAGACAATAGAATTTTGTGACTCACCAATTCGCGAAAATTTTAAACACTCAAAAAGTTGCATGGAGTAGATAGATGGAGATTCACACTTTATGAAAATGTAATTTTTAACTCACAAAATACTCGCGAAGTTTTGATATTTTGCTTCCATCCACGAATTCTGAGCACTACTCAAGAAATTTTTATAATTTTATTGTTTCATTCACGAAAATAATATCTACACAGCCGAAAAAAAATATAATTCGTTTTCAGAAAGCTATCATCGGATTGCCGTAGCACAGAGCAAAATGGCTTCCAAAATGAAATTTTCATAGAATACACAGTCTAAACGGCTGGATAGAAAAACGAAATTTGATATGGCGGTACATCATCACTACTAGGTTGCGAAATATATTACAAAATGTCTCCAAAGACGCCATCTTGGATCCAAAATGGCGGACCCCAAAAATTCATTTTAACAACGTTTGAGCTAGAGAGACGAAATTTTGAATAAAGATGTATTATCAAGAATAGATTAAGAAAAATATTACAAAATGTCTCCAGAGACGCCATCTTGGATCCAAAATGACGAACCCCAAAAAATCATTTTCCACGCCGTTTGAGCTAGAAAAACGAAATTTGGTATGATGGTACATCATCACTAGTAGGTTACGAAACAATATTACAAAATGTCTCGAAAGACGCCATCTTGGATCGAAAATGGCAGACCCGAAAATTTATTTTGAACACCATTTGAGTTAGAGATACGAAATTTGGTATAAAGATGTATTATCAAGTGTAGTTTAGAAAAATAATACAATATTTTGTAAGAGTCGCCATCTTCGATTCAAAATAGCTGCCCAATACATAAAACCACACCCTTCTACCTATGGCACTAACTTCTCTCATTCACTCTCAATCGAAAAGAACGTCTTTTTCCCGGTGACGGTTTATGTCATCTGCTGCGGTCGTATTCCAAATTTCGCAACTACAAGGTATTACCGGCAGAATAATCGTTCTGTATATTGATCGCGAGGTTAGGAGTTTCTGAACTGAGTGGTAACATGCGTGACCCGATACTAAGCGACTTTTTATTTCTTCCTTGACCTCGTTTTTGCTTTTTACATATACTTACAGAATTTAAATTTCTTTACTTTTTCTATGTTCTCATTCTTAATCGCTATGTATCTATTTCCTTGATTCTCAGTGTTTCGGCTTTTATCATGTGTTTTGTTTTCTCTATGTTTACCTGTAGACCTATCTCATTGCACGCTTCTACTAAGACATCGGTGTTACTTCGTAGTGCCTCTATATCGTCCCCTATTAAAATAAAACTATATAATTACAGAGAGTCTCAACAAAACGTATACACTCTTAAACAGCTCATAGCTACCATACATTTTGTCCTTTTTTCAGGTGTGACGGCTTAAAATAATGTCTTTTTGTCCTTTTTCTGGGTGTGACGGCTTAAACTAATGGCTGAAGTCAGACTGAACTTTGAACAAAAAAAAATCATTCTGAAGTGCTACTGGAAGACAGCACATAAGCATAAGCACGTCAAGGACAATGTTTATAGCACAAGACCAGCTACAATCAATGAGTTGAAAGCACCCATTGAAGAAGAATGTGCCCAAATACCAATTGCAACGATTACGAACGTTTTCGAATCCATCGGTCAGCGTTATTAGCTGTGTTTGGACCACAATGGCCAACAATTTGAACACTTTCGATAAATGGCTGGTTTCTACATTTGTTCACATTATTTTGAATTTTGAAAGTTTTCCGTCTCATAGTAATTATTAGTGTTACAGTCATTCAAAGAGTGTATACATGTTATTGGGACATCCTAAAACTATTTTTAAACACAGCGCTTACGACCAAAACAACTAATGTAATTGCCCATGACCACATATAGTATAGTCCATTATATGTGGGTAGTAACTTAACGTTATAGTAAGTTACACGTTTCCGTATAAAATAGCTGAGAATACAAAAGACTGTTGCAGGAAAAGATTAAGAAAATCTTTTATCGCAGAAAAGGTTACAAGTAATTAAAACAAAATTACTTTCAAATAAACGTACTTAAACCCGACAATTTACTATTAACTAAATAAGCTGTCTGGACCATCTAGTGTCCTTTAAAAACAGCTTTTATGCAGAAACTACTACAAATGAAAAATTAAAGTATCTTAATATATCCAATACAAGTATTAATTATTACATTTAGTACAAACATTCTACTGCAAAAATAGCCTTAATCTGCGCAAAATTGCAACACAAATGATTCATTTTGCATTATACCCTAAAATAAACCTCATTGATCAGAACCCAGGAAATCGGTCGAAGTCCAAGATACCGCTGAATGTATCGATTTTCCGTATTTATGATATGTTTATACCAATACTGACTCGAATTTAGCCAACATTCTTGTCTTGTCTGCATTATTCTCTACAAAGTGTCCCTTTAAATATACTCAAAATCCTCAATAACCGCACCCGTGGAAAATCAGTCAAATTCCAAGATGGCAGCTGAATTTCCCAACCTTCCAATATTACATTTATGTCTATTCTGATTCCGGTTTAAATGAAAAGAAATTTAATTTACTTTCGCAGAAAAGTGCATACATATTTTCACACAAACAGGGTAACCAGAAAGTTCTTGCCGCTTTTGATAGGAACAGAAAAGTATATAGAAAAAGTCCTAAATAGTTTCCTTCATCATCGAGCAACTTTCGTCAACTTTCCTGTGGCTGCGCAACGCCTTAACAGTAAAACTGGCATATCTTAGACGTAAAGCAGGCCGTGAGTTCATGTCTCAATGGTGAAGGATTTCCGACAAAGGTGGATGTCCAGGAAATGGAAGAGGTGATAATCGGTTGGCTCAAGGTCCAGGGAGTGTGTTGGATGGCACATTGTCTCCCAACCAAGTTGCTGTATAGTATTCCTGATCATCCGCGTCACACGAGGCCTGGTATTGCACTCTTGCTGTTCACCAATGCTGGCTCCTTCTGCTGAAGTGTGTGTTGTACACGTTCCAACTGTTGGGAGTACAGGTCCGCAGTGATGGTTTTACCCAGTGGTAGCAGTTCGTGGTGCACCACTTGACGACTAATCCACCAGACACAGAGCATGGACTTGCGTGAGTGTAGAGGTAATCTTGTTGTGTGAGGCACAGGGTTCCGCAGTGACAGCCAATGTCTGGCACGCTTAGGAATCTCATACAGGACCCCTTATTTCGTCACTGGTGAGCACTCGATTGAATGTGGGTACATTGAGGTACAGAGAAAGAAACGAGAAGCAAGCTGTCACTCGTTGGTTCCTGTTGTTACTGATATCCATTTCCTCAACTTGTATGTCGCCCGTATGCGGTGCAGGTGAAGTCTGAATGTTTCATCAGAAACCTGGAAACTCTTCGCAAGTTCATCACAGGTTTGGCTGCTGTTCTGCTCCATTGTCGTCTTCAGGATCTCATCATCCAGGGCCTTTTAGCGCCCACTAAGGGGTTCATCACACAGGGACAAACCTCCCGACCTCAACTTCTGGAACCAATGCCTGGCGGTGCTTCCATTCACAGAATTATTCCCGAAGGCTTGACGTATTAGGCGACTCGATTTGACTGCGAACAAGTCCACCATAAAATTGTCAAACAGACAACCCCGAACGAGTTACTTTGAGATCTCCATTTGCCTTAGCCACTTCTCGAGTTATGACTGCGCAAAGCGCCTGTATTGGTGGCGGCAAATGTCCCCGTCCGATCGCTTCGCAGCACCTGAGGCACTTATTTCCGTATCAGTGATCACGCCTTCCCATGCGTCACGTCCCGTGATCACGTCAAAGACGACAAGAACTTTTTGATTACTTTCCGTTAATCTAGCTTTGAGTTTGCAGGTTATAGCAATAGACAATGGAATTAGTTACGACGTGTATAAGTTGCAAGAAGGACACTTGTAGAACAGACAGCGGATTGCTGCAAGCCAAAGCTGCAAATGCTGTCAGCAAATTCAGTCAGAGCAGAGGAAGTGATGTGGCAGTTGGCGGTTCTAGAGTTTACATAGATTGTTTACTGACCAGAGAAAATTGAATTAACCAATAATGAAAGTTACAAGTACTTCTGTAGTTAGGTGTCCCCGTGGACCAGTCACTTTACCGGAGAACCTTATAATCCAAAGAGTTATTGTCTCTTCTGTAGAACCCATGTAGGTTTTACAAAGAAACCCGGTGCAGCAAATGAACCTCAAAAAGTTCGAACGAAAGATTTAGGCGACTCTATCACGCGATGCTGTAAAGAACGATTCGATAAGTGGTCGTATTTAGTGAATGGTCGAATATCGTATTTTACAACTAATCTCCTACCCCGAGTAGCACACTAACGTGTTTTGAATGTTTGTTGTTGGTTTATTTCTTTGATTACCCGTTATCGGTTGAAAGAAGTACCTTTGATTTTAAATCATATTTCAACAAAGACTTGGTACTGTTGATAAGATGCTAGTTATATTCAACTGTTATTTTCAACTATGGTATAGATTTCGTTTCATGGGATTTTTTTTTTCAATTTAATGGAACAAAATGTGTAATTATAAGCTAATTGAATGCCAATCACTATTACCTTGTGTCTTCTTTGGCATGTTGAAAACGTTGCATTTGAATCTATATTCCAATGAAAATTTTATTTCGTTAACAGGATGTTAATGTGACGTGTTTTAACTATTATATTGAACTGTGCTTTAGATTATGCTTCATATGTGTCTTTGCATAAAAATTGTGTCCAGAAGCGAATAGATATATTTCAACGAACATTTAATTTCGATAATAGTACGTTAATGTGAAGCGTTTTTAACTATGACATCGACTTCGCTTTATATGCGTTTTCCTAAGGCAAAATATTACACTTATTGAGAAATACAAATTCAATAGTGCAGCGATGGTCAAAATGTTAAAGAAGAAAAATCCACATAACAAAGTAAGAAGGAAAGTATTCTTTATTTTTATTTTTACATAATAGTGTAACGACATGTTTGAATTTGTGGGGACTGATTTCAAGACTATATTTTATTACAGACACCGTAAAACAGTAGTGACTCTCAAGGTGACTCCAAGGATAAGTGGATAACGTGAGGAGTGCAGGAAGCTCCAGCTTCGAATCCCACAGCAGACGATTGGATAATTTACTGTTGGAAAATTAATATTGTATATCATGATGAAAGCAACGAAAAAAATGCAACTAAATGCGTATACCAATAGGTAGCAGCCATGCTCTGCTTTGGCCAACTGAACCCGTTTTTTCATCGTTTACTTGTTCATTTCAACCTGTTTGTTCTCAACCATTATTCAACATAAAGCAAATCGTTGGAGAGGCGGACATTTCAGTACATCTACAATGTTAAAATTGCGCATCCACGTAATTTTTATTCTAAAGTTTGATCCACGTATTGTCATCGCATTTATGCTACTGGGGTACTGTTATATTTAGGAACAAAGTTCGTTACAAAAGAAGCCGCGCTGTAGTAGTTCTGATAAGAATAAATGCCTTTTTATTTTACAAATTAATGCTCGTTTGTAACTCGTTTAAAGATCAGGCTGAAATAAAATATTATTTTCTAAAAAAGAACTTTTCCCTACAAATAAATCAACACTGGCTACATTAGATACAAAAACCATGAGAACCAAACTTTTACATCTATTTTACGACCTTTCATTTTAAAAAATGGAACGTCCAAATTGGACGAAAAATGGCTGGAATATTTGTCATTAAAGAACAAGCGCTTCCGCCATTTTGCAACGACACCTGAACCATGTACATAGCCCTAGAAGTTCGCGAATTGAAGGCTGGAAAGGAGCGAATAAAGTGGGAATATAAGGTCCCTATCAAGTGAACTAAAACTACGTCATATTTATTACCCGTAGTGCATCTATTTTTTCTCCTACGCTGCGTAAGAGCTTCACAAATTTTGACTCTCACCATACAGCATCCATACAGCTTCATGTTCTTGTTTTGATTTTTGTCCTTAGAAAATATTTAAGCTACTTTTATTTCCACTTATATAACCACAAAATAACAAGCTGTCCAAATTTTTTTGTTGCAGCACTCCCACTTTAATTATTATTAACTTGAGCCCGCGTTAGCCAATTTACCCATAATAACACCTTTCATGATCGTACTCTATTTTTAGTATCAAATAGAAGTGGCAAATATTTCATTTGTTTATTCCAGCATCATTGCAGTGTTGTTTTTGGTCTTGGTTCATCAACTTTCAATATGGCTACCTATTTTTCATTGAAACTCCTTCGTCTGCCGTTACCAAGAAATATTTATACTAATATTTCCCCCTGTTTGTGTTTATGAGTTTGATCCAAAAGCTTGAAAGATAATTGGCAGAGTAGGACTGAAAGAATCAAGAATTTGAGTGATATCATGTATCCTTCTGTGGTCGTGCTTGTGGCGTAGTACTGATTCTTTCGGTCTTATATTTCTCAGGTGATGAAAATATTGTATGAGTATTAAGCAAGCGGAAGACTCAAATGATCTAAGAAGTAAGCAAATACCCTCGTGGAAAGCCCCGATCTTACTACGGAGAAAGACAATGTTGTTCCTTTTGCAGGGCTGTTTTTGCAATGCTTGAGAGGAACCATATTATCACTGCTAAACCATAGTATTAGCAATTCTGTCATCTGCAAGCAGCAATCCGACGGAAACGTCTATCTCGTAGCATGGTGTTATTTTTCAGTTGACAATAGCAGACATCATACCACAAATATGATGAAAGTCACGCCAATTTATAGAATAGAGAATTAGGGTCAAACAATACATATCTTTTGTTACTAGATTTTTACCCATTCTTTAAGAAAAGCCTCACCAATTTTTATGAAACATGTCGTCTTTTGTGAAGGACTGTCCCGTTATGAAGTTGGTAGTATCTATAAGGTATATTTAAAGAATGTAAATAATAATAATAAATAGTTCCAGAAAGTAACACATTACAATGGAAAGCAGAGGTTATACCACCCACCAAACTCTAGGGTAAAGTTGGTTGCATAGCTGACAGGCGCCATTAGTGCTTTCCGAAGTGCTATCATTAAAGGAGGGAATGAAGAAGCTCCATTTTTGGTCAATTTCGCAATCATGGTGCCAACTGTTAGCTCAGAAGGTTTACTACAATAATGCAGATAGTGAAGACGAAAGAATGATGAGAATGAACGGAAAATTGCAATTTAAAATACATTCTAAAGGGAAAGAAGGATGAAACACCTTGTGCTGTCGACAGAATTTATGAGAAGTCATAATCTGCACAATATGAAATAAATATTTATTGAAACACTTTTATAAAAATATCAAATAAATTTGTAGAAACTACGAGATAAAAACTGCAATAAAATAACAACAGTATTTACAAATATCGCCTAATAATTCTATAAATAATTTTAATTTTGAGCCTTTCAAATTAGAATCATTATAGTATTAAACTTAGCATTGATTACTCCTGTTACATAATCATGGTTTTCATTGTGATATTTCATGCAAGAGTTAGATATAATTAGCCTGACTAACCAGGAACCCATACAACAGAAAACTAAGTAAAATTCATTTGGTAAGTCCAGTGGCGAATTCCATTATCATACACGAACGATCCTAATGATATCAAAGTCTTTACATCTCCTTCCAGGTAGGTACCTAGCTTTTATTATTAGCTAATCATCTCTTCAATATGTATGCTTGAAAAGAAAATGAATTGATTTGATGATTCCTATGTGGAGGTTTTTGGAATATAATAGTTGGATTGTAAATTTCGCATATCCAATGTCACGGCCATTCTATGTAGTAGGAATTAAGGTTCTAGCACTTCAGTGGGTTAGTGTTGAAGTTGTTATTTTTAAATTTGAAAATACCAGAAAAATGCCGGGATGGAAACTTCAACTTAGGCTCTGGCCTACTCCTTCACGCATTATTTACCCTCTCCTATCCTGCACTGAGTCTTAGGTGCCTAAAGACCATAAATTAAAAAATACGTCACAGAACATAGAAAAAAATACGCAAAGAACGTCATAGAATTGTTGAAGTTTCTTTCAGGTGAGCAAATGTGCTTTCTACTTTTACACTTCATCTGATTGACCTAATAATAATATTTCTTAAAATATTTAAGCTACCTAGAGAATGATAAACGGTATACACCAATCTTCCAATGTATACACTTTTGGCGTTGTTTATGAGTCAAAGATATAGCCATATCTGCTTTGAAGATAAACAACAAAGTTTTTAACTAATTAGTTTATAGACCTCAAAACATAGATCTGTTAAACTTCGAATCGATTTGATGACTTTTACGACAGCTTCTTTATAAATGTTGTAAATATTGGTTTGATTCACGACGTCATCGCGCGATATTGCTCAAGAGTAATAGAGTGATTTGAGTCAGTAGATAGTTGAAAGTTTGGCAAAACCGGGGAGGTGTAGATTTAATTGACTTTATATAGTAAGCAACTACCCAGAATGATTTTCGGCTCAAATAAAACTTTCATCCTTCTTCTAAACAGCGATATGGTTAAACATTTCAGTACTGTTTTTGTTTCTCCTGGAAATTGCAATTTCCAAAAAAATAGTAAGTTCTCCCCGTTTTACCCAACCGGTTTGATAAAATGGGGTAGTCATTTAAATCAACACTAAATGTCATCACACATCAAGGATCATTAACATAAACATTTGATCTCTGTTTATGAATGCAGAAGCTATGGGAACAGTGATAATAAAGTTTCAACAAATAAACCACCGTGAAAGATAGATGAATAATGTAATTTATGTTTTGAATAAGTTCAACAAAAATTGCAAAATAGTTTTGAACCTTTCCAAAATAATGCCTCTTTCTATCGTTACATAAAATAGTTCTTCTTTTTATAGAAAATAGTTACTTAGAATCTCCATACAAATAGTGCTTCCTATCTTACCTAATTATTTTGTCGAACTGCCTACGTTCTAGAATTTCAAGTTGGCTCTGTTCAGCAAGTTACCCAAGATGAAAAATCTACCACTATATTACCCCTAAATAACTTTAAAATACGTTGAGGTACTTTATTTTGCAGTCTTGGTTTAGTGAATCCACAATAGAGCAACAATGTTAAAACAAATCGAAGCATAGAATTTGTTTTTACAAAGTCCACTTGGAGACACGCTATTCGTGAAATCCCCACTCCAACTGATGCAACTGCCTCTGTGGTACATCCAGCAAATAATTCAACTTGCACGTGGTAGATGGCACGATCAGTCTGAGCATACATTCCCGTTCTAACCGACCTTTCCGTTTTGTTAAACTTTACCCTATTTCTTTTAACACTTAACCATGATTTTTCAGTGTACCAAGTATCAATTCTTGGGTAGCTGAGATTTTTGCAACGTTGCTCCACAGTATATCAGTATTAGCGTCTGACAAATGCAATGCGTTCATTACCTTGAGGTAATCAAACCTAATAAAAAAAATAAAAATATATAGTTATTTACTGTTAGTGATGACTCTTACCTAAATCTAATTCTCATACTTTTATTTTTGTTTCTAAATCTTGTGGAAAGACGAAAGGCGATAGATATTATGTACATTTTTGGATAGTGAACAACTTGTAGCTATGAAAATCTATGTCATGAAGTAAAAAATTGTAAAATCTTATTTGCAGTTGACAAATTTGATGGCTCAGTCGATGGCGTCATAATTTGTGGGTATTTATAAATATTAAAACAAAAGTAAATTTTGTAAACTTTTTTTTTTATATCGTTGTAATCTTGAATAATTTCTCAAATTGCAATATTGAACTAACTTCACCTTTCCACAATTTAAAAGATAAAGAACGTGCGGGCGATTATTTTATAAAGATAACCTGTACAAAATTTAGAAAGATTGCAACAAGTAGCCTGTATTTCCCATATTAAAGAAAATATTTTAATTTTATTATTTCTGATAGTGCCAACTATCTCAGGACGCTGTTTAAATGTTCACTAGTAAGTCTTACTATGACAGGGACATCTGTTAGCATTTCATTCATATTTGTTCATTAGTTGGACTAAAGAAATTAAAATAATCTGTTTCCTAGCTTCAAGATATTAAAAAAAAATAGATTTAAAAACACGCATTATAAGCCTCTCTTGAAAGAAATTTATCTACTATGTAATGAAGTTGTATATTTTTGTCTCAAATAAACTCTATACAGAAGTCATTATATGTTTGTATTTCAAAATAGAAACAAAACAATTTAAAATACATTCAGTCTTATTCTTTTGGGGTTTTATATCGTTTCATTTTCGTACGTGTAGCTTAATAACGTAATGCTTAGATTGAAGTCCAAGTCCAAAATTTTTCTTTACTTTTTTCTATTTTGAAGTTTCGGATGTATATCCATGTCTTCTTTCCTGATTTGACTTCTTGGCGTTTGGGGAGATTTTTCTTTTCTTCCTTGGGAGGTCAGCTCTGCGTCTGTCGCATCACTGTGTTTTTCTTCCTTTTTTATGTTTTAATGTTCATATATACTTGGTGTTTTGGATTGGACTGGTTTAATTTAGTTTAATTTAGAGGTTTAATTTTGAGGTTTTATTTTTTTTTTATTCTTTTTTTTTTTTTTTTTTTTGTAATTTTGATTTTGATTTTTGTGGGATGATGTTAAGGGAAGAGGAGTTGGTTTAGGGGTTTGGGAGCCTTGGAGTTCGATGTGTCTAGTCCGGCGGTTAGGGGGTTCTACGCTGCATTTTATGATTAAATGGTCCCATTTTGCACACATCTTCCTTGACTCCCCGTGAATGATTTCCGAAGGGGGGCAACGAAAATTTCGTGGCGGAGGGGGAGGGGGTCAAAATGGCGGCCGCGGCCACTTTTTCAAACGGCTCTACCTCCTCTATCCATTGTCCGATTTTAATTTTCTTTTTTTTATTTAAAAAATCTTAGCTTGTACTAAAATTTAGTACTCTTTCTTATTTTATGTAAATATTATACGGTAACTCGTATAAACATAAAAATATTAAAAAATCATATGTTTCTTCATTTCATTTTTATTATAACTTTCCAGGACCTCAAAATTCGCAATTTTGTCTCGAATAAAAGAGAAACAACATTTATTAAGCTTTAATTTGATACCATTTATAACACCTTTTCGTATGTGGATATGTAAATAATCGCCGTTAAACAAATGCAAGTGCGATGGTGCGGCTCATTTTCTGACTAGTCTTGCCTCACAGCTTTCGTACTGAATATACTTATGGAACATAAAAGATCTTTCAACATTGTGTTTTGTCTATAACAGTAATTACCCTTAAACTACAGGCGTAACTTGGGTGGGGCGGGGCAATTGCCCCCATAAGTTCCAGCATTTTCATTGATTACAATATTAATAATGCAAGACAAACGAAGTAATCTATATCATTCCCCCTTTCCCCTTAATAAGTATTCAGCATGTATTTTTTTTTAGGTGATCACAAATCAATTAAAATGAAAATAATAATTTCCAATGCAAGATTTCAAGAGTTGTTTAATGGTAGCATAATAGAGCACATTTGAAAAGAGCACAAATACGTATAAGTACAATGGTATCACTGTTTCTTTATAAGAGCAATCCATACTTATAACTGTCATGAATACCTATTAACTATCATGAATACCTGGTCGATCTTTTACAACAAATTAATAGTTATGAAGAAATAAAGAACCGAAAAAATAAATGAAGAAAGTATGAAAAACAGCTCATTCGCAATCTCCTCTACAGTAGCAAAGCGGTGTACAGGTCAATGAAGACGACCTGCTTTTGCATCGATTCTCGGAGCATGTCTTACAACCGATTTTAACCAACTACAAACGGCTCTCTCCCGCAATTTGGATCGTGGTCCACTGTTGGGTTATCTTGTCTTCATTTTCCTTCCAACCCCACGAAGTTGGTTGGGGAAGGTCCTGGAGGGGTTTTAAACATTGAGACCAAATCATGGACTGATAAGATGCTCTTCGAACATGCTGAATCAGTGCGTCTTGTGTAAATGGTTTTGAGTCAATCGTTCGACTTTTCTTAATAAATAAAAACTTCCTTGCTGCATTCACGGTATCTAGATCGGATAACTTATCGTATAATAGCACAACGGACTTCTCTAATGAAATAATCGCCTCATCTATCTTCCCGTCGGCCAATGCAAGAAAAGTTCCACTCACTTTTGGTACCGCGTTCCAAACTTCCCATGCTGTTTTCTTACCTCTTCCGTAAAAAGATGAGGTAGTATCACATCCTGTAAGTGCGGGGAACATCGGAAGTGAAACCGCTTTTGATGGTCCCAATGAATGAGATATTTATCTTACGTTTATGTACCAGAAATAAAGAAACAACACTTGCTTCAATCGTTTACAGTGTTTAAGTCAGAAGAGCGTACAGAGGAAAAGGATATTTCATGAAGGTGTAAGAGTGCCTTTAAACAAACAAATTCTCACGCTTAGGGAAGTGATAACTCACCAAGAGCAACAGCTTGCATGGGCCTACTTATAGATATGACAATCTTTTCTCGGGAGAACCAGCGATTATGTGTGGAGAGCCTACATTATTAGCAGTTTTGGTACTCAATACCTGGTCTTTATTATACAGTAGATAAGAAGTTATTCCTGTGAATGTTGTGAAATGGATATACCGACAGCCAATGTCCATCCCAATGCCGAAGGAATCACTTTTGATAAGTTACATATTTCGCAAAACATCCTTTACAATATCAAAAATGAAATTTCGTACTTACCGAAAGTTTTGTCCAACTCCAAAGGCAATGAACACCTCCTCCAGTGCCAGATTTTCAAAAACGCTGATCGCCAAAACCACCACATCTGTGTCCACAGTACGGATGAGGATCTTTCGGTATCCGCAGCAGACAGCGTCTGCCACATGAA
>JAGDQP010041350.1:0-16936 GCA_022664845.1 Lepisma saccharinum | reverse complement strand
GGTCTTCGTCTGGTCTGATTCGAGACTAAGACTAACGTCTAGGAATCAAAAACGAGCCCGCGACACCTTGCATCGAGACTTATGTGAGACGATACCAAGACCGAGACTTAACTCTCGAGACGAGACCGAAACTTGTCTCTCGACACGATACCGAGACTTGTCTCTCGAGACTATTGCCTCGATCGAGACTAAAGCATTATTTTCACAAATGTCGTAAGTATTAATTTAATGCTTTTGTTCGTGATATTTTATACTACAAGGAGTCTTGTAACAATTATTTTTTAGGATAAATTTTATTTTACATGTTAATTATATAATTAAAGATTCTGGTTTTTCGTCATGTATTTATTAATGTGTATACATCTTGTATTATGGATAATCGTCATGAAAGCTCAAAGTTTCATTTATGTAGTGAAGTTATCAATGCCAAACTATTTTATGCTGTCATTCAACAATAATATAAATATGTTGGAGATTTATTCGATGGCGAGTCAGAAATGTATTTTCTTCTGCAAATTTTCACCTCCATACTTTCTCTATGCTGATAGTGTTTTTTACTTCTGTTGACACTCTCCCATTTATATCAGCCTTGATGCAGCCAGTTTTCCTCTTGTATATAAATTATAAAATCGTTTTCTTTCTTTTCTGTTCTGGGTTCGGTTTTATATTAGCGGGTCAGGCATATCGACACAACTTTATATGTAGCCCGCCCAAAAAGGGACTAAAGTATATATACTTGTGTATGCAACTACGTTCAGGCAAATTTACCATGACTGGTCAAGAAAGAGATTTTCGAGCAAGAATCCTCCAATACATCGGGAAAGACCCAAATGACGAATTACCGATTGAACAAGTAATCGAGATTTTGCGTTCCTTGTCATCAGCCTCAGGGTCTTCCGAAAGTGGTCGAAATAGTAATAGGGAACCCGATCAGATCTCTAACACAAATGAAGAGGATCGAAAAAATGCTAGAAAGCTTTAAGCTTGAACTACCCACTTTTAGTGGAGATGATGCGAAACAAGATCCATATGATTATTTAGACGAATTACTTTTCTTTTGTACAGAAAAGGGCATTGAGTAGGCAAACATTGTAAAATATATATATTACCAAGATCTCTTAAGAAAGGAGCATTTGATTGGTTCAATCATGAGAAAAATTATTATAATTTCGAGGCTTTTAAGTCAAATTTTTTGGCTGAATATTTTTCATTCAATTATTACTTTGAGTTGAGTCAGCTTATTGCAAATTCGTATCAAAAACCGGGCGAATCTTTGTCTCAATTTGCAAGAAGTATGGCCAAAATGTTTTCAAGAATGAAAGAAGCGCCTTAAAAAAAACCAGTGTGACCATGTTTTGGATCACGCATATTCAAAATTTAGGCAGTTCTTACGTTTTGCTGAAGTAAAAACTTACAAAGAACTCGGGGAAAAAAGCCAACGAATGCAACAAACATTGCTTCATGATTTAGTTTATGCTCGGCAAAGTACAAGGGAAGAAAAGCCGTGCAACCATTTAGAAATAACGGGATCTGCGAAGCCGTCCACCAGCGCAGCTGTCAATGAAGAAGATTGACCCGGGTTTCTACCGACGTGCCGAGAACAATGGAACATCGGTGGAGGAAACTCCGAGCCCGAACATCACTCAGCACAGCGTAGTGACCCTGGACTCAGGTAGTAATATATCTATGGCCTCCCCATCTTTTGCTAAATTGTTGGAACAGCGGGGAGTAAAAATTAGAAATGTAACTTAATCCTCACTGCGGCGGAAGCGCACGCATAATTGGCGAAATGGATGTGAGAATATACTTGCTAGGCCACCGGACTGATGTATGAGTGTATGTTATTGAGACTTTAGAAAGAGAATTAATCCTCGGTTCCGATTACATAGCTGATGCCGATATAAATTTGAGTCTCGCCAAAAATGGTTGTTTTTTGGATATGATACATCGAAAATTTTAGATCAGTTTCAAATAGAAGCAAGTAACGGCACTTATGAGGAAAGAAAAGGTTCTGTTAGTAAAAGAAGGATTTCTCCAGAGCGACCTGAAAGATATGCAATCGGTCACGCTCGCGAGAGTAACGGGATGCATAAACGCCAGAGGCAGAGCGGAATCAAGTCCATAGCAAGAAGAATGGCAAATCGCGTGAACAGGAAGGGAGGCAAAGGAATTCTATAGTGAAAAAGGAAATAAAGGCGCCCGAATAAATAAAATTCAAAATCAAAAGTATTCTGAAAATTCAAGGTTAAGAGAACTTGAAGAGTTACGCAAAGAAGTCGTTGTTGCTAACAAATAAGAATTTAGAAGAAGAAAGTTGCATCGTTAAAGTTGTCAGGAAGCAAGATGTCAGAACTGGAGAGGAAGTGAGATGAAGAGAAGTGAACTTCAGAAACCCAGCTTTCTGAAGAGCTTCGTGAGATGAAGAGTTTCTGGGATGACGTACCCCGGCAAGCAATATCACAGGGAAAGGAAGGAGAGAAAAGCACCGATTCGCAAACGTCTTTCGCAAATATGCTTAGAAAGGGTCTGGAAGGCTCCCAGGGAATTATTGTATGCAATCCAAGAAACGGTCAAGGAATATCGTCCCTCAACAAGCACTCGGGAGGGCCGAACGTTTCAAGACACCACTAATGGAATGCACTGTTTTGGGGATATCATACGTTCTACTAGATACCGGAAGCGGAGTCACGGCCGTTTGGGGTCAGCTAAGTTCTCTTTGGAGGAAGAAGGGAGCAAAATTGAGAAATATTCGTATTAACATCCGTACAGCAGGTAACCTATCTACCACCGCTGGAGAGATAACAGCCACTATAAATTTCTATGGACGGAGCCTACGCGAGAAATTTGTGATAATAAAAAACTTATTACGTCCTCTCGTAGCTGGAAGTGATTTCTTACGAAATGCCTGTATTTGGGTAGATATAAAGAACGGCGGATGGGGTATAAATAACTGTCAATTACCAGTTTGTAGATTCGATGAGGATCCAAGTCCTGAGGTGTGTACAATTAAGAAAGAAGAATGTAATATAGAGGAAATGATACACCAAGCCGTGGATACATCAGATTTGCCTCCTGATTATACAGAAAAATTCAGAGAACTTTTACTGAATTATACAGATGTGTTTTCAATGAAAAACTAACAAGTCTGATTGAGCATACCATTGACGTAACAGACGACCGGCTTTTCCACCAACGTTTGAGGCCAATGAGTGAAAAGGATAGAAGAGATTTCTGTAAATTGGTTTTGGAGATGGAATCAGAGGGATTGATTGAAAGGGGAGAAACAAGATTTGTCTGCGCGCCTATTCTCTTAAGGGAGAAAAATAATACTCTGAAAATAATCATGGATGCCAGGCCTACAAATCGAAGGACAAAAGTAAATAAAATAAAAATGCCTTGTTTTAAAGAAATACTTACACTTTTGGGGAAAGGGAAATTTACCACCATCTCTAACGTGAGCAACGCTTTCGGGAGCATAAGCATAGCAGAGAAATCTCGAAAGTATGCAGGAATTATCACTATTGAGAAAGGCAAATTTGGCGGTAAGGATTGACAAATTTCCGCTTTGTAAATCAAAATGAGTATATTGGGTTCGAGTATGAATGGGAATGGGACCTGGAACAGTACCACTGAAAGAAGGCTTATGGCAAAGCAGTTAATCCGTCCCAGTAGTAAGAAAGAAGTTCAGAGAAAAATGGGATATTTGACCTACTTTGATTCTTTTTGCCAGACTTGGCCAGGGTTACCAGGTCAATCACAAATCTTTTGAGAAATAATGAAACTTTCAATTGGAGTTGAAAAGGTGAAGCAGCTTTTTTGAATTTACGTTCTAGGTTAGAACAGGAACAACGCTTGCTCCTGCCTGACCTCAAAGGATTTCTATCTCTTCGTAGATTCAAGTCAATACGCCCTGGGCATGATTCTTTGTCAGATAATGGACAAAGGAAAACTGGGAGTAATTGCTTACTCAAGTAAAAAATTAACGGATGCTCAGAGAGCTTATTCAAATTCGAAACGTGAGCTTCTTGCATTGGTCTTAGGACTTGAAAAATATGAGAAGATATTAACAGTAGCTGGTACCCAGATCTTCGCATATACAGACCACGAAGCTTTACTACCTTTAATCACTGCTAATCACTTACCTGCTTTATTCGTACGCTGGATCAACAGAATACAAAAATTTAATGTGCAAATCCGTCATCTATCTGGAAAACGCCTTTACGTCAATTACCTTTCAAGAATAAAGTCTGGTTATGACTTACCAGAAGATTTTACAGGTAGTGAAATCATGGAGAGAGAGTACCTACTTGAAGATGAATCCTAAATGGGGAAATTACAAATATGTACCGAGGAGGGAGATACAGTAGATTTGGATACACTGCGCCAAAGAGAAGTGGCAAGTATGGAATTTTACAATAGCGAACTGGAGAACAAATGCAGAGAAGAAAGAAGAAGGAACAAGTCAGCTAAGGCCTTGGTTGCCATGGAGACCAAATTGTCTGATTTAGAGAAAAAACGGTTGTTGGATATGTGTTGCCCATGAGCAAAAAGGAAGATGAAGAAGATATAAGTAATTTCACGAAGAAATTGATGGATGTTGAACACCTGAAGAGTGCTCAACGAGAAGATGGTTTCTTAAGCAACTTATTGATGTTTTTAATACGAAAAGAGAAGAAGATGAGCCGCCGAGAAAAGAAATTTTATCTTCACCATATTAAAAGTTCTTTTGTAAATAGTAACGGGGGGTTAGTGAAGAAAGTGACATTTGGGCCATTAAAAGAGAAAAGGATTATTTGGATCCCCAATTCATTTAAACAGGAAGTCTTAGTGGCAAGTCACACCAGTGTCTATGGAGGGCATGCTGGAATGTCTGCTACTATTGAAGCTGTTAGGAAACAATATTTTTGGCGTAAATTACCTTCCGATATTGACAAATTTACGCCCTCATATCTCACCTGTCTCAGGTTTAAACCTAGTACTTCAAAAGCACAGGGGTTTATGAATACAACTATTGTAAAGGGTCCAAATCATACGTTAGCTGTTGATGTGTTAGGTCCTTTAATTTCTAGTGACCAGAATAGGGCCAAGTATCTATTAGTGTGTTTGGATGTTTTCAGTCGGCTTGTGAGAGTTTTTCCTCTAAGGAGGATCACGGCCCAGGCTGTTAGTAATTGTTTAATAAATCTGCTCTGCCAGATTGGTTTCTACAAGTATGTTATCTCGGATAACGCGATGATTTTCTCGGGTCGCATGTGGTCTTCCACTCTTAAGCTTCTTAGGGCTAAGGAGGTTCATACAATACGTTTTGGGCCTCA
Organism: Lepisma saccharinum; assembly: GCA_022664845.1. Taxonomy (NCBI): domain Eukaryota; kingdom Metazoa; phylum Arthropoda; class Insecta; order Zygentoma; family Lepismatidae; genus Lepisma; species Lepisma saccharinum. The sequence goes on along the minus strand of JAGDQP010041350.1, from coordinate 11,621 downwards.
AGGAAATCCTTGTGAGACAGCCATACATAAATGTTAAAAATTATTGGCCATATTCTGTAGCGAGCACACGGAGTGGGCTAAACATGTTAGATTGATTTAGCGATAAACCAAAAACCCTCAAAAGTGACTCGATTCAGTCCTAACCGTCTTCATTATGCTAGAGAACTTCCTACCCCATACACTCTTGACGATTTTGATGAAGAGAATTCTGATTCTTCAATTAATTATCCTCTCTTTGTTCAGAAAGCGGAGAAAGCGTTTCGGAAAGCCGTAAAGATCGCGAACCGTTTTCAGTCGAAGGCAAAGAATGACAGAGATTGGTATATGATAAACACGGTCGGGGACACATTAGAAATAGGTGATCAGGTGTTGTTAATGTCTTATAACATCTCATGTGCCGTGAAATCACGAGTGGCAGGCTTAGAGGGTAAGTATCACGGACCTTATGTAATCACAGCCCAGATAAATAAGAACAATTTCTGGGCAAAAAACTTAAATAAAAGTTAAAAGCAAATGTGGATCAGTTAACTCATCCCGGAAGTACCTGATTTTGTGAAGGTAAATAAAGACTTTACAGACTGTTATCGGAAGCCATCAGGCAACCACAGGAGGTCTCTACCTAGAGTGAAGTACCATTTCAGGGCATACCCACGAGGCAATTAACTGTCATTGTGTAAATATGTGTGTCAGTGTGTTTGCTGACGACCCACTAAAATCTCTTAAGCTGGAGCGGCATGTGATTCTTTTCCACTGGTAGCCGTGGAGCAGATTAAACAGATTAGAAGCAACGAGAGAGAGTGGGAGAACGAGATTTTTTCCTTCGATTCGAGGTGTAGAAAATTGATAAACAATGGTAAGTTACCGTATTCAATACTACGAACAATTTCCTCAAGAACGATTAAAAGAATCTTGTTAAAAAAATTAACACTTGTATTTTAGTGAAATAAAAAGTGTGTAGTTCTTTAAATTTTTCACAGGAGAGAGCCAATTAATGAACTATTCGGACTCTAATGTTAAGTGATACTAGAGAAATACTGAAGTAACAGACAGTCGTGAGAAAATTTGGTTTATCGAGAATTTAATACTGCTGTATTACCTGACATTTTGGAAAAACAATTCTCAAACACCAAATTTCTTGGAGGTGGCCGCAGATGATGCAGCCAGTTTTCCTCTTGTGTGTAAATTATAAAATCTGCATATCTTTATGTAAATTTGTACTACATTAATATGCTTATATGTAAATATTTGTGTTCTCTTTCTGATTTTCTCTCCCTCCCTCTTCTTATGGTCGACCATACCACTACTTTACTTTGCTTCTATCTTCTGAATGTTACATTTCTAAAAGTGTTAAGGTTTTTGATTTAAATGAATATGTATATGAATATGTATTCAAATTGAGTATATGAAATTAAGTGAATCTGTTTATGTATGTAAGGTTTCGATATCGAATGTGGATCAGTTTGTATTAATTTGTGTGGAATTAGTGATGTGGGTTTTGGATTTATTTCAGCAAAAATATTTCCAATGTTAATTTTTAGATAGCTGGAAAGTTGCTATTTTCTTGTATGTCAGCGCACCAGAGTCGGGTGCAACGATGGAAAAATTCCAATGTACCGGGACTCAGCCGGTTTCTTTGTATTTTTCATGTACGAGCTTTGCCATTGCAGCTACCAGAGAAGTCGAGGCTAGGAAATTTAGGCCAAGTGTGTGGGCGAGTCCAAACACTGGAGGTAGAGGACATTTTGAGTCGGGACCCCGTTTCGTTTTATTTCTTTCCTATTCGTCTGCTGGGTTCGGTTTTATATTAGCGGGTCTCAGGCATATCGACACAGAACAACCCAGCTCTTCGAGGGATCAATACATTTCCGGAGAACCTCTCACCAGCAATGCAGCGTTTTCAAACTTAGAAGCGAAATAATGCTTTTTAACTTAGTGCAATTTTGAAAAGTTGGTGATAGAATCTGGAAACAGTATTTGTACCAGAGGTTGTAGAGAGGGCAACAGGAGTCTTGGCCAGAAATATGTGCGTGAGTACTATCCTTGTTACCCGAATTATTGGAAGCCAGACCGTCGTTAACAACACCTGGCTCGCGATTTTAAACTTGGGTTGGGAATATATGTACTAATCTCATGTCTTTAGTTTCAGCACTTGGACACAAGAAGAGGAGTCAAGGTATGCGTTGCTCGCATGGTGCTAATCTGAATACGAGCGAGGAATCCAGTGAGCTAGCGGTAACCCTGGTGTTGCCTGCAATATTGTTAGTAAACAAGATTTCCTCCCAAATCTCAGTATAGTGCACCCCCATGTGTTGGAAGCTGAGCTACGTCGAATGTGTTAGGTTTGTCCATGAGAAGGTGTGCAAATTGGTTGGTAAGTCGCTAATGTGTGTTAGGATTTCATTTGAATTTACACGTACGTTCCCAATTAATACTGTGAAACGAATTTGGGGTTGGGTTCGATTCCGCGAGAATTAACTTGTAATTTAACGATTTCAAACATCTGAATTCCTTGAAATTTGTCCTTTGCCTCCACGACGACGACGTATCCGGAAGAAGATCAAACTTGTAAATATATTAATAAATTAAGTCATATTTTATATCAAAATAAGTGTTATAATTGGTTATAACCCTTTCTTGACCTAGTCTATGAGATTTTGTATGGTAATTTGCGAGTCCCATTGCCGATGTTAGGTTAGAAAATCCTGCTCTGGGTCTTTGAACAAATTTGAAACTGAACTATCCGTGGCGCAAGTTATTTCTAGGCAGAAAAACGAACAAACTTCAACCTGTACTAGACTGATCCCGTAAAGACCGTAAAGCATACGTAAAGAAGTCAAATTGTCTAAATTCAAATATAAATCTTTTCTTACAGCATTTACTTTCTTTAAAATAGGTGGAAAGATTTTTGCAGTACTACCGATACTTTAGAATTGATCGAAAAATCTAATGTTCGTTTCTTAAAAAGATTTTTTACGTATAAGGAAACAAGCTCAGTCGCGAGACTGTGCAGTTGTGCTACCTCCAGACTTTAGCACCGACCGTCCTATTTGGATGACATATGCAGGCTCGAACTCGTTTCACCGAGACCTTTCTAACGACATCTGAACCATAACAACCTTTGTAGCCCTAGCAGTTCCTTAGTTGAAATTTACTAGGTGGAGGTGAAACCCTCATCTCCGGACTTACTGATCCAACCTGGATGATCTATACGGGTTTGTACTCGTCTCGACGATACCTTTCCAACGACACCTCAAGTATCTTCGTAGCCCTAGTAGCTCCTGATTTGAAAGTTGTCGACAGAAGGACATAGAGGGGATATAAGAGTGTACATAGTATGCCTCAGATACAGTAAAGTTATTATTTTGGCTACGTATTAAGTATGCTTTGCAAGGATTGTTTGAATGATATTTGATTCTGATAAAACGGCTTATTTTAAATACCAATGTGCTTATTTCAATTTATGAGATTCGCAATACGCTGTTATTTGAAAATATCGCCTACCGGGAACACACTTCACTCTTTTCTTTTTGTTTTAATATATGTATGTGAGGCTGTAAGCCATACCTATGAACATGTGAATTGATTTTTTTAATATCAAGAGGAGTATTGTAAACAAATTAATTCGTGTGGAGTTCGGCAAACGTTATTTTCATTTTCTTTGTATGTGATTATTTCACGTACAAAAGTTGGCAGGAAGTAAAATTATTGTTGTCACATTCAGCGCGTCACATTTCTCTAACTTTATCCGGTAGAAAATTTCAACTAAAATGTAAATAGTTTATTATTAACATAACGATTATTCAGTCAATGTAAATATAATGTAGAAATAGCAAAACTTAAATGTTATAATGTACCAAAATCGCAATTTGTGGTATAACATGGAACCGTTTCCATAATATAAATATTTTCATCCATCTCATTTATTGTTATTCTATATTTGTTAACTAAAGCTTCTTTACTACTTTAAAATCGTAATGTTTTTCTCTCTATTTTAGAATATTATTTCTACTCTAAACCCCAAACTAACAATTTAACAAACTATGCTAAAATCATATTAATAATCTTGTTCTTGTACTGAAATCGGCAAGTCTGCGTACCCATTTCAAATGAGTCAAAAGACGGCAACCTTTTGAAGTTCATCGTCTTTCGAGACTCTCGAGACAAGACCGAGACTAACGTGTGGAGACTGAGGTTTACAATACGTATATATAACAGAGGATCTCATCTACCACGAATGCTACGAATACGACACAAACAAACAAACGGCACTTCAGGTTTATCTTCATACCTAACCTTCATCTTATACCCAACTACTCACAGACCTTAGACCAGACGTCATTAAATTGATTAACTTTCTCTTTATTCCCAAGCTTATTTACAGCAATAGATTTGAAATGAGAATACATAATAACAACCCATATATAAACTTATAAATTATAAAGAAATCTTGTGCAAACATTTAGAGGGTACACTTTTTAATTTTTTATACACATTTTATACACTTAGAAAAGTAGAATTGTTCACTTCCAGTTCAAACTATTTTGGACCTCAAAACAGCAAATCCAATAACAGTGTTTCTCTGGCTGTTTGTTTTGGTGCCGGTGCTCCTGGTTCATCCAATAAATACACATTTTTTTTAACTCCAAACAAATATATAATATCAAAGGACGAAAGTAGCCATTTGGCTGCCTTGCGGGCAGTTCAGGAATTTACTTGCGGGTCGTTCTTTCTTCGAAAGAAACAGTTCTTTAAAATTCAGTATAATGTTAATAATATATTCCGATGGGTTGTCCTGCACCTTCTAATTTATGTTTTTGTAAGAAGATATCCCAAATTTCTGATGTGTGTTGAAGGATGATTCCAAAACACATGTTGGGTTTAATATTTAATTTCCTCATTTTTTTTTTTTTTTTTCTCACAGCCCTGCCTTTACAAAAGTACCATGTGAAATCCTACAAACTCAATCGGAAGGTTGCTACTTCGTTCTCTAAAGCAAGGCATTTCCTCGTTTCTTCAACTTCCCTGATGTCCTTGAGTTAGATCTACGCGGTTATAGACAAACTCGTCGGTGACAGCTCGTTTTGCACTTTCATTGTCGCATTGCTTTTTACCACACAATATTTTCGCATTTCTTTCTGGGAAATAATTCTATGCTTGTTGTTAGTATAGAACAGGTTTCCATGTGTTCTACCTTCTTCAGACAATTTATAGTAGGCTTAATGGACTGGTTATACTTGGTACTCTCGTTCCTCATTGATGCACTTTCAACGATCCACAACGCCCATTTATTAAAATAAAAGTTTTTAATTGAACAGGTGAGAACAAAAAACGCACATCTGATATGGCCACTTCAGTTGTGTAATGTTATTTGCATAGTGCATTGATTTAGTACGTTCAAATATTTTAATTATGACTATCAAGCTATTAAGATGAAGACTACCTCTTAGGCATTCAAGTTTTTTTTAAAAACTATAGTTCTAAACTGTGTTGTTGCATTTGCTGATACTTAGAATCATGCCAAAGTGTAGATAATCAAATACTAAATAAATGGATATTTTAAAGCAACAATTCATCGTTTCAGTAATGAAAAATCTAAGCAATAAAAATCATTCCGTAATTCCGAACACTCCTATTTCGGAGGTATTGAAGTGTGTGTATCCCAGATATCACCCCAAGTTTATACCAAGTTTGGACTAGCCTTGATTTTCCCTTGCAACTTTGGAAGGTTATGGCAACATTGATGATGACAAACATGCCGCATGAGCCTTGATTTTTGGTTACCCTTACAATGTGGGGCATATTAAGTTTGCTGCAGAGTTGTGGCAATATTGGCAATACAAACCTGCTGCTTCAAATTGAGGAAACATTTATGGCGTCTGTTGGTAATCTGCTTAGCTACGTGAAGAATAAAGTACAGTACCTGTTCGGGTCGATGACATATTGTGTTTTTCGTCTTTGTATTGCATATAATGAAAGAAAAGAATAATTATCTAAGTTGAATTGTTATGAGTTATTCGGGAAAGAAAGTATGCCATGTAAAATGTCATCAGTTTTGAAAGATGTTTTGACTCGTGAGCTAGTCTGTGTATAAAGAACACTGAAAAGCGACAAGTGGGAGCTGGTGTTGTGGGTAACGTATCGGAAACTTACTGCGGGGACCCGCGTTCGATTCCCGGCGGGGTTATGTTTTATTTCGTAAAATATTGTACAGTACTTTACTTTTTTTGCAACATTTGTGGACTTTTTTAAACCCCGGCGTTCCAGTTAGTAATCGAACAGGAGAAATCACTGTTTATCACTAAGGAAAAAATCAAGGCTACCCGAAACTTGGTTTAAACTAGCGTACTATTTGGGAAATTGGCAGCCAGTTGATTTGAGAAATGTCATCGACCCGAACAGTAAAGTAAACATCATTATGATACTTTTCAGATGACTCGCTTGTGAAAACTCACGAATCAGTCATCTTCGTAGCTCAAACACATGATCAATAACCTCTCCCAGTTGGGTCATTCCACGTCAGTTCAACAAAAATTTCGTTGAAAATTAACCCAGTGTCTCCGATTTGGATGAAATGTAGTAATGTTATAGAACTTTTTGTGCTGATTTCAAATATGTCAGTTTTATTGCAATCGCACCATCGGTTCCAAAGTTATTGCTTTCAGAAACGGAAAAAAATCCATTGTTATACTCGCGACATGCAATTTCCGCATTGTTTTAAAAAAACGACAAGCGTCATATCTCGGTTCCTATTTATGCTATAAACTTGATTCTTTTTTTATTCTGACTGTCTTGAAATGATCAACCAGGAACAATATATGAAGTTATGACTTAGCTGTTAGAAAATTTACAAAAGTAAAATGTTGCGAACGAAACTAAAACGCCATTTTGTAAACTCCAAATTTTTATAACTCAAAATCGCCATCATGGATTGCAATGACTATTTTTTCTTTGAAAGCTCATTACATCTATTTCCACACAGAAGTGTACGTAAAAAATTGGGCCATCAAAGCACTAGGGAGAAAAGTGAAATATTAAATGTGCCTGTAAAAAGCAAAATGTAACCATGCTATCTTCATGTTCCATGTTTCACGGTATGTTGGGTTGGAATGGTTCTATGCTTAAATGATGGAAGGTGTTTCATGCAGTGTTGGAAAATTAACAAATATTATGAAAAACTTTTTAAAACAACCTAACAGGCTCACTTGCTACGAATTTTCAGGAAAATTGTCGAAAAATCAAATAATCCGGGAAAATTACCGGATTTTCAAAATGTCTCCAATTTTCAAAAAATCAAAAATCCAGAATTTTCCGAAAAATCTTTGAGAACACAAGCGCGATGGTGACCAGGAGGGGCTTGCTCCCCTAACTACTTATGGTCAAATTATTTAATAAAGTATAATTTTCTTGTATTTGACGGAAAAACAGTTGTGGGGAGTAAGGGGTGTTTTTGTTATGTAAGAGTAGGTTGGGTAGCATTAGGCTAGGGTAAATTTGTTTTTCCTTTAAATAGAAAATGACACTTTTATTATATAATTTGAACCCAGGTAGTCAGGGGAGCAAGCCCCTCCATCATGCTACTTGTATTTTTCAAACATTTCCGGAAAATCACGGAGTTTTTGGTTTTCCGAAAATTTGAGAAATTTTTGAGGGTTTGAAAATTTTCCCGAAAATCCGGCATTTTTTGATTTCTGAAAAAAAAAATAAAAATCTGGCGGAGCCGCTGGTGCGATTGCAAAACAATTGACAGATTTGAAACCAGCACAAAAAGTTCTATAATACTACCACATTTCATCCAAATCGGAGATATTGGGTTAACTTTCAACAATTTTTTTGTTAAACTCAAGTGAAATGACCCAGTTTCGAATTAAAGTCCACATACACAGTAGGTAGGTGAAATAGTTGCTAGAATTGTACCTTTAATGATAGAAGCATAAGACTTACAGCATGGATAGTGCACATTATTCTAAAGATTTTATGATATAAGACCATCTCAGATTTTTCCGGAACCGGCCGCCATTTTGAAAAATGGCACCAAAATTCGGTTTTCCGCATTTATCTCACGAACGATGGCCCGCACAAGAAATTTTGCAAGAGTAAAAAATGGAGTAAATAGGTTACAAAGTTATCACCAGTTTTAAAATTTTAAATGTCAACACTTAACAGAAAAACGAAATTAAAGCAGTTTTTCGACATTTATGCGAAAATGATACAAGATACGAAAAAATGCACAGGACACAAGTTAAAGAACAGAAAATTATATAATCTGATTCTCTTCAGGCTGTTTATATTATGTATTTTAATTGCGTTTTGTATCTTAAGCTTATATTTGCGTAGTGGAGTAACGAATCACAATATCGGAATGCAGTAAATCTGTAATAAACGAAAGCGTTAATCGTAGGAGTAAATTCTGAATATAACGTAGGAGCTATTGAATATAACGTTGTATATAGTACAGCGTCAGCGTACACCTTTGCTTGTAGTTTTTAGTCACGAGTGTTTTTTATAGAGTCAAGGGCATTTGTTCTTTGTGATGTAAAGAACTTTTTGAGTAATAATAAATTCAGTAATACAAACAAGTTTCAATATCGACTTATCAGATGGTATTCGTACTTTTGAGTATTACAAAATACTTTGATAGTTTGGAAGCTATCTTATGCACTTAGTTGTCACTCGATCAGTGCAATTGAATTTTTCAGTGCATTTTACATTCTCTTTTATTCTGTGCATAATCACTTGTTTGACGATCTGATTTCGATTCGAACAGTTGCGATAGACTAGGAATACATCTTACATGCGTATAAGGTATCGAAACTTTGAATATCAGTCATCATTTTTGTGGAGAACTGCAGATCTGTTCCCTCTTGATCTCGATGTTTCTTCCACTTCTATATCACCAACCATTTACTCACTCTCTCTCTCCAACGTATTGCTTAACATACAATAGACAGTCTTGTTTCAAATATCTTTATTATAATGTTTATTAGGGGCATTCCATCTATAAGAGGCAGTCTGCTATGAAGAAAGAAGAGCTAGTGATAACAGTATCGCAAAATATTATACCTCTCCCTCAAGCATTTACCCCTTCATCTTCCCCCACATATGCTTTTTAGCTTACTTTAAAATGTGCAGTATACAAGTCTACATAAAAAGATCATTCATAGATCCATCATTGAAGATCATTCAATTTCCGGAATAATTGTTCACAACAAAACAAGAACCAAAAGAAGAAAATTTTAAATTAGAGAGACATGAAAATTCTAGCCAAACAATGGGTCGTATAAAAAATGAACTAAATTTTGTAAAGTTTTGTGTTCTTTGTGTCCTGTGCATTTTTTTTTTCGTATCTTGTACCATTTTCGCAAATGTCGAAATACTCTTTTAAATTCGTTTTTGTGTCAAGGGTTGAAATTTACAACTTGAAAACCGATGATAACTTTGTAACCGTTCGTTTTAGGTGATAAATGATGATAATGACTCACAAAAAAAAAAAAAAAAAAAAACATTTTGTACTCGTGCAAAATTTCTGTACGGGCCACTGTTTGTGAGACAATTGCAAAATGCAGTCTTTTGGCGCCATTTTTTTTTAAATGGCGACCGGTTCCGGAAAAATCTGAGATAGCCCTTTATCTTAAAATCTTTAGAATAATGTGTACTATCCAAGCTGTAAGTCTCATGCTTCTGTCATTAAAGGCACAATCCTTTCACATATCTGTTGTACTAACATGTCTTTATTCCAGAAACCGTTTTCGTAACGTTAAAGGACTAGTACATTGTGCGTCTTCCAACTGAAGAACCGTGGAGTGATGGACAGCAAACATATCTGAAGATTATGAATTCGAATCCCACTGCAGACTGAAATATTTCTCGCCACAGGTTTGATGTTGTTGACCAACGTTTTTAAAGACAAGGTTTGTAGCAAGTTGGCTGCAAGATTGTAACAAGTTTGCAGCCTTGCAATGCCAAACTTGTTTCAAGTTTATTGTGCTATCTGGATCGTGGGGGGCGGGGTTGTATTTTTTTTTCTTGTGGAAGTTTTGCAGTGGTTCCGATGGTGCATAAAAACTTCAGCAAACTGTATGTTGTGTAGTGGTAGCGATAAGCATGCTTAGTTAATGATGCTTCTCTGTTACTTTGGCCGTTTGCTCTGGCGCGAGGACAATAACATTTTACAGTATAATAACGTTTTACATTTTTCAAGGTAGTCCAAACTTCGCCCACCTGATAGGTTCAAATTTATGACATAGGCGAAATTTGGATCCCAATCCGTAAGATTAACATGATGCATTGCAGAGCACGAAAAACGCGAATTAATTTAGAGAAGCAGAGAACAAACTGAAACTCAGTCAAAACTGCACAGTATTTGCTATTTCACAATTATATTGTCACATCTAACAGTGGGAGAGGAATTTCCAAAGAGACAAATATGGAACCTCGTTAAAGGAAAGTTAAAAAATGACTTTATTTATCAGGGAGCAACAATTAAGATGATGACCGAATCTGCAGGTCCATACCGAATTTATGAGTGTCTATGAATGAAGGACGTTTCCAAAGCCAGCAACGGTGTAAAGTGAGTTAGAAAATGGTTCCATGAAAACTGTGTTGGTAAAGAAGCAAAAGGTCCACTTTTGAACTTGACATTTGGCTACAATAAACTAGAGAGCGGTTTCAAAGTAAAATCTGCATTCTTCTCCAGATTTCGTTTCTTAAACTTTCAGTGATTCAGTTTTTCTATTTATAGTGATTTTTTCAATTTAGAAAAAAAATGACGCTCGTGCTTTAATGCATAATTACAGATACAGACAGGTATAGTATAATTGTTCATAGCATTCCACTTTACGTTGCTAGAAGATTTCTAGTGGTATTTTTTTTGTTTGTTTTTTTAGTTTGTTTCAATCATGGTAACTTTTTATGTGACGGTGAACTGTGGAATTTGGAAGAACGTTTTTAAAAAATGATTTTTGTGTTCTAAAAAATAAATAATGTCTTATGTTGTGTGGAGAAAATTACCCCTGTAGCACATGCGCTTTGGCCGCTGATGGGACCCATATCGCTCCACATTGCTAATGCAAGTAGCAGAGCTGCCCCGCTTGAGCCCACGTCGAACGATGTGCGATCGACATCGGTTATCGGTATCACTAACTACCCTATTTTCTAAAACTATAGTATTGTGCAAAGAGTAAATCGATTTTTCTGCAAAACTTTTTGTTCATAATAAATAAAATAAATGAAAAAAAAATAGGTAATTTTAATAAGTTTTTCAAAATATTTGTTAATTTTCCAACCCCGTGTTCCCTTCCCTGGTTAAAATCCAAGTTCCGTTCAATTCGATTCAAAATAACTTCGGTGAACATTTTGTATAGAACTGACAGTAAACTAATTGGTCTGTAGTTTTCCACGCGTTCTTTGTCTCCTTTCTTGTACAACAAAATTAAAACAGCATTATTCCAACTTGAGGGTATTTCTCTATTCCTCAGGCACATTGAGAATAATTTCGCAAGTTCCTCTTTCATCTTTTCACCTCCCCATTTAAACATCTCTGCTGTGAGTCCATCTTCTCCTGGCGTCTTTCCGTTCTTCATCCCTCGAAGTACTTTATCCACTTCTTTCATTACAACTGGGAC
>JAGDQP010041349.1:0-16936 GCA_022664845.1 Lepisma saccharinum | reverse complement strand
CACTTTTTGTACACTTCGACCAATATTTCAACTCCTATCTCGGTACCGTGCAGTTCATATGGGCAAATATTTTTTGTAGATTATCTCTTTATAGGATGTAGATTCTCTTAGGAAAATTTCAGAGTAGGCTTCATTATGATCTTATGACGGTCTCCTTCTTAGAGCAGCAAAGAAACCAAAGGATGCTTATTTCATGTTTCATAGACGGGATGGCGCTGTGACTCCAGGCTTCATAATATTCCATTAATGTCATTGTCATCACACTTCATATTTTTAAACGTTAAGTGTATTCTGAAAACTTCCAAATCGTTTCTGTTTAAATCTGTTAAGATGAACGAAAAATCGTAATGTTCAATTTTGGGTAGGCTATAAGAAAATGAATTTTATCCTACAGTTGAATGCTGATCTAACTTCGCCAGGAATTTTAATATGTTGATGTTCGAGAAAAGAAGGAAATTGAATGACCTCCTCTTTCTTTACAACTGAATATGTAACCATATTGACTGTTGTAATCTACTTTGTATAATTCACACTTTGCTGTCATGTTCTTTCATTGATGACACGAGTGGAAACTCCAACCAGAAAGTCCCTTACATAGAGAATGAGCTCTTCCTCAAATCATGTAATGACAGGATGGTAGTACCTTCAACTTAAGACCTGACCGACATCTTCGCGCTTTCTTTCCCTTCCCCTATCACGGCATAAGCCTTAGATGCCTAAAGACCATAAATAAAATTGAAATTCCTTTAATTATGTCAATAAAGTAACAAAAGATATAGACATATGTTATGTAAAAAGTAGTTTTGAGGGACATAACTGTAAATCTTTTTATTGAGACTAAAGTAATAATTAAGGAGTACAGAAGCCAAAGGATACAAGTTATATTGCCTAATAAAAAAAAGTTACGAGGTAATCCTTTATATATAACCCGAAATATATGTGACACAAAACTGTCATATTTTATACAAAGGAACTTTGGACTTTAATGTGTCCATGTACAAATATGACAATTTTATGTCACATATATTTCGGGTTATATATAAAAGATTACCTCAAACTTTATTTTATTGGTTAATGTCACTTGTATCCCGTGGCTTCTGGAGTTTAGATACATTTTTGCAGTGGTTTAAACATTTTCCCATTTTCTCCTATTTGTATTTTCTATTGTTATTTTTTCATTCATTAACAAAAATAACTTACTTGGAAGGTTTTGATATGTGTGTTGCGCCTGTTGTGTTCCAAAAACCTAAATTTCAGTAGAGCATTGAATTGTTCAAATATGGATTATTCTATGGATTAAAGGAAACCTCAACATATTCTTCTCTTGAACAAAGAAGTAGTCCATTGTTTGCAAATAGAACCAAGTTTGTTTCGAATCTCTGTTTGTCTTTCAAAAGTTGCTTAAAGATATCTTCAATCTTGAGAATAATCCTTGAATCTTAAGAGGTAAACGTGATAAGGAATTCCTTAAAAAGTCAGCTAAGAGCAAGTAGAGTAACTTTCTGGTTGATTTGACAGTAAAAGAGAAAATATGGGGATTTAACGCAACGATGGAATGAGTATCAGAAAAGAAACTCGTCGCAGCTGTTCCGACAATGATTCATCCAACTCCGTTCCCTTTCGGTTCTAACTTCTTATGATGTAACGATGAAGACAGACAGATATAAAGGGAAAAGATGGATAGATAAGAATCTACTTATTCCGTTTTGAAAGTTCTGCTGTCTCTTTTTTGTTTCTGTTCTTAACTTCCTTCTTCCTTCCTTTCATTTCTTCTTCGTCTGCTTTAACCAGTCGTTTCTGGCTTTACTGTTGGTGAAGTTCCAGCTCTCTTGAACAGTAAGCAGTTGTCTTCATAAGTTGGGAGCCAAAAACACGCTGTAATCTCTCCAATTAGAAGGAGTTAAGCGGCAGAAAACGCTGAGAGATTTTTGATAATGAGACCACGGAAAAGCCACCACACTTGTTCTGTAACTAAAGTCGTTACTCATGGCTTGAGGAATCTTCTCTCGAGCCTTTCCCACTTATACCTCTCCCCCAAGATCTCTTCTCTCACTTTCTCTGGTTTTCTGAGTTTCCTTTCTTTGCACTCCTTTTTACTTACATTCTCAAGTCTTTTTCGCTTGATCCTTAGACAGTGTCTTCTGCGAAAGACGAATAAAACCAACAGTGAAAGACGACGAACGAATTCGAATGTAGGAATAGAATTAAGGATTTCTCCACAAAATAAACCACGAGAATCAGATTCCTAATTAAGGACGAATGTTCTCATGCAAGTTAAAGGTTTATCTTTCAGGAAACCTGAACAGAATTGAATCGTCAATGAATACAATCAGGAGCGCAATATTTCGTTGTGTTCAACGATTTTTCATACCAAGCACAATCATATCACAACGAAAAGAAAAGAAAATAGAAAGCTGGTTAAAATGTTTGTGGAAACAAATATTACAGATACGGCATGAAAATGAAATATGTTTTGAAAAAATCTATACAATTATACATGTAAAAGCTTAAAATAAGTTTGAGTAGGGACATGTGTCCCCTTGTGGGTGAGTAGTAACACTCGCTGCCTTGTAATAAAGATATATTGGGTTTGATTTCCGGTGAGGACATAGGCGGTTTATAGTCCACGTTAAACTGTAGGATCCGTCCTTAACATGCCATCTTACCACGTGTATTACTATAAAATCTTAGTACATCTACAAGATTGGAAGTTTGGTTCTTTTGCTTTCAAAGTATTCAGGTCATCTTTATATTTGCAGTTTCTTAACACTGCACATCTGAAAATGCAACAGCTCCTTTCAGAAAGTTGATAATTCTGCACCTACCTATCTACCGAAATTAATGACAGAGCCGCCGTAGCTTAGTGGTGGCGTAGCATTCGAGAGGTCGTGGGTTCGATCTCAGCGGCCGAAAATTCTGACTAAGGTTTTTCCAGGGCTTTCTTCTCAGTCACACCAGGCAAATGCCGGGATGGCACATTCAACATAGGCCCTGCCCGACACCTTCCCAAATCTTGTCCCCTTCCCTATCCCGGTCTGAGCCTTAGGTGCCTAAAGGCCATAAATAAAATTTAAATTCAAATCAAAATGAATAAAAAACTATGAAAGTTAGTTTAGTTACATTTTTATGTCCTTGTGGGATGTTGTTTTCTCCTTACCTGAGTGTTCTTTCTTTCCTTCCGTACCCCATATTTTGTCAAGATTTTCTGCCTTCTCTTATTTAGTGCGAACCCAATAGGCTATTTGAAAGTCCTTAACTATGTTTACAAATTTAAAAAATTGTTTAAAGATATATTGGACAGTACTCAGGAAATCTTTTACCTAGTCACTAATGTTGTTCATAAATCTCTCCACTTTTTTAAAACCTCGCACACAAAGTTCATATTTCCTTGATGTTTCTTCTTTTCCTTCCCTGATACAGTGGATATTGTTTCTAAACTCTTATTTTAGTGATAACATGGTGACTATAGCGATATCGTGTGATCATATATTTTAAGAAAACGTGAATTTTGCTCGCCAATTGAACGCATTAGCAGAATTATTTAGTTACAATAAGACTGCGTTATAGATATTGTTGTGTTTCAATAAAATGATGTCCAAAATCATATAACGTTAAGCCATCTCAAGAGTTCCTGTAGATGAAAAGTGCGGGGCAAAATACTGTAGCAAAATAACAAGATTTGACCTCGTACAAAGAAACACTACTTAACTCTTATAAATACGAGGGTGATTCAGAAAGTAATGCCTCCAAGGTGATACCTTTATTTGTGTATGACAGATAGCACCGATACAGGTATCAGTGGAAAGCTTGCAATGTCAGCTATAAATGGTGGCATCATTTTTAAACATAGTCCCCATTACGGGCAACACACTTGCGCCAACGCGAAACAAGGTTTTTCATGCCGTCGGCGAAGAATTGTGGTGGCTCCTGACGACACTATTGCCGAACTGCTGATTCCACCTCCGCGTCACAACGGTAGCGTTGGCCCTTAAGTTTGGAGAAGACCCAAAATTTGCAGAGCGCAAGATCCGTACTATAGGCAGGATGAGGCAGAATGTCCATGTACCTCAGGCGCTGCAGTGCTTCCTTTGTTTTGTGGTTTGTGTACGGACGGGCATTGTCTTGGTGCAGAATTGCCTGTTTAACTTTGCGAGTGCGTTGCAATCTGACCCGCAGTCGCTTTAGGATGTCAACGTAGCGATCTGAGTTTATTGTCTGACCGTTTCGCAGAAATTCAGTATGCACGACTCAGTCCCAATCCCGAAAGAGGGTCAACAACACTTTGCCAGCAGATGGGACAACTTTGAAATTTTTGGTGGAGGAGAGCACGTACGGCGGTACTCCATCGACTGACGCCTCGTTTTCGGGTCGTAATGGTGTGTCCACGACTCTTCGCCAGTAACAATTCTGCGAAGAAAGCCGTCGCCTTCTTGTTCATATCGCAGGAGCAGCTGCTGACAGATTCTCTTCCTTGACTCTTTCATGTCAGGCGTCAGTTGCCGTAACACCTCACGAGCGCACATCTTCTTGTAACGCAGAAGGTCCTTAATGATGTGGTTCACTGAACCAGTGGAAATGGCGAGCGTTGTTGCTATCTCGTGTTGCTTGATCCTGCGATTGCCCCGAATCAACTCGTCCACCTGATGTTGATGATCGTTATCAGAGGCCGTTGCGGGCTGTCCACTTCGGTGCTGATCATGGATATTTGATGCGGCTGGATTTTGGTCTTTCACAGTCCTTGCCCACCTCCGTACAGTGCTGACGTCAACACAGGTATCCCCGTAAACTGCAGTCATACGACGATGAATGTTGCTGGTCGCACAAGCTTCCGCAGTCAGAAATTCAGTGACAGCCCGCTGTTTCAACCGGACGTCACCACTGGATGCCATTTATTGCTCCATTACTCTGGAACGAGAAGAGATAGGAAGGTGAAACAAGTGACATTCTATAGCTTAAACATCAGTGCTTTAATGATAAACAGTTCAGAATTTTTCTAGTACTATTGGCCAAGTAGTGGGCTTGGAGGCATTACTTTCTGAATGCCCCTCGTACATTAAAAAAAATAGGTGCCAAAATCAAATTTCTCAGGACTAACGGAAAGGATTTATTTCAAACTTAATAAAATGATTAAATACAAAATGCAAGTACACAACTAAAAAGTTATCTGTATTATACGAAAACATACGTTTTTTTTTTAAGTTTCCTTCACAATACACAAGGCATTACAGAAATGTTAGTCCTAAATTAGAGTTATTCCTTACCACAAAACAAGAGAAAAAGGAATTTGAAATATGCGTATTCGTGTAAGTACAGGCGCTCAAGTAGAGTGACCTGGGATCGAATTCGGATTCCACACTAGTCAATCGCACTACCTTTAAATTACCCTTGGCACTCCCATCATATGAAAATAAATTTGGGAGGTGATTGTGGAATTTTAATGGTAGAATTCTCGTGTATTGATCTGGGGATTGAGTTTGATTGCGAATACGTATTTACTTTCCAACATTCTTTTTTAGCAGCACAGAATATTGGCCCAATACTGAGCAGTATCAGCTAATATCATTCAAGGGATTAATGTAGCACTAAGCGCTGAGAGAGAGTATTTTAATCGCATTGGTTGCTACCTATAGGCAAACCAATAAGATTCAAGTGCTCTCTCAGTGCTCAGTCTATTTAATGCGCCCAATGTTGGCTCAGTATTGGGTCGATATCCTGTACTGCTAGATTATTGATACATAAATTACATGTACAGTTTGCGACAAATTAAAGTGTTTTATACAGGGTGTTGGAAAATAACACCGACAAAAGCACCTCACGTGATTCCTGACGTGAAAATAAGAAAGCGAATGATAAATCTTTGAGGGTGCACAAATACATCGTTTAAGTTATATAGGCTTACGAAAACATGAGAAAATGAACTTTAGAGCTTGAGATTTCCAATAATATAATCAGTAAAACTAAGGCGGAATGGTACCCTCAAAGACTTCAAACCTGATCTATCCAAAAAAAAAAAAAATGTATTTTCTAAAACTGCGAAAACGTAATAGGGGATTCCCAGAAATTCTCTGAAGCAAAGTTGGATAGGAATAAACATGAATAGGAGTACCTTCCAGTAAGTAACAATAATTCATTTGCGACAAGTCGATATCTTAATCAGATTTCCTTTGCGTAATGATTTTATTAAAGAAGCGTTGTTGTATAACCAACAGGAGTAAATTACATGCATTTCAACGAACGTTTGGTGCATTTCTGATCAGTAAAAGAGACCGTTATTGCCTAGCTATAGATGGTAGTGATACATATAATTATTACCTGTCCTCGTGGAGAAACATGTCTTATTAATGCTTATTTCGCCCCACGTTTTCTCCAAGAGCATGTCCAGAAATTCTCTATTTCCTTTGGGGAATCGCTTGTGCAACATTTGCTCAATTTTGAAATATGCGTTTTTGGATAGAGGAAGTTTGAAGTCTTTGAGGGTACCATGTCGTCTCAGTTCTACTGTTAATAGTAATAGAAATATTAAGTTTTAGAATTTATTTTCCCACGGTTTGGCAACGTATAGCACCAAAACGAAGTATTTATGCATCCTCGCTGGTCTTTTCTTATTCTTCTCAGGAATTTCGTGAGATGGTATTATCAGCGTCATTTTGCAACATCCTGTATGGAGTTTCTGCTATGTGCATGCGTCTAATATGTTTATTTAAAGAATTAAATTCTGTACTTAAATATCTGTTGAAGAAGTAGAAGATAGGAAGTAAAGAAGGGGTTCGAGAAAGAGAGAAAAAAGAGAGAAAGAGAAAGAAAGAAAGACTAAAGGAATGTAAAAGAGGGAGAAGAAAAGAGACAAAGAAAGAAAGAAGGAAACAAACAAACGAAGAAAGAAACAAACAAAGAGAGAGAGAGAATCGAAAGTGACATAAACAATGAAAGGTGGAAAGGGGTTATGGGAAAAATGAAATTTTAAACGTTAAACATACAATCACAAAATTACAAAAATATTGTAATTGAAATACATTCCTCTAAAACCTCAGTATCATCCTCACTTCTTTGTCTCATACCCATTGAACTCTCTTTCATGAGAGAACACCCAATTACGAATATTTGCACGATTGAAACTTTAATCTCTTGTGAAGTACAAATGGTTCTCTGAAGGTAAGAATGGAACCTCAGACCTTCAGAACAAGAGTCTCACGCACAACCTAACAGTCTACAGATCCTACTTTACTTATTGCTGAACAGTTATTAAACTCAGCCTGAACCAAAGTTGCCTAAAGGTTTTAACAATTAAATAAAATGTCATTTAACTTTTGTTTGTGAGTGCTTGTCTGTGTGTAGGTGGGTGTGTACACAAAAGTGCGAATTATCTTTGCAAATGTATTTATTGAAGTCAATACACAATTCTTACAATAAGATTATAATGAAGTAGCGTCACCATAATTAAACAAGCAATTAGTTACATAAATTCTTAGGGAGTACTATTTTTTTATCGTCAACACAGGTTTTAGCCTCAAGCAGTACAAGTGAAGTTAAGTAAAACACTAGATATCTGAGTGTGATGTACCCAATTTCACAATAAAGTATTAATAAATGAATTCATATACGTAGGGTAAATATTAAAAAAAATACTTCTATTTTAATTAGAATTTAAGAGTGATGAATAATTTTATTAGCCAAGGACTAGGGAGACATAAGCCTAGTTATTCGAGAGGTCGTGGCTTCGATCCCAGCGGCAAAGCATCCTGACTGAGGTTTTTCCAGAGATTTTCCCTTAGTCACGCCAGACAAATACCGGGATGGCAATTTTGACATAGACCCTGGCCGACATCTTCTCGAATTCTTTCCCATACCCTACCCCGGCCCAAGTTGTAGATGCCTGAAGGCCATAAATAAAATTCAAATTCAAATTTATAAGCTCTGTTAAATATGAAGCTGATCGTGAAAGTGAATGAATGTTGTCACATGTTGGGAATGGTTTAATGTATTGTTATACAGTATTAAAATTACTGATATTAGTATTCCCTTGCTATTCTGATCTAGCCTTAGGACTCTTTGGGCTCTAGCAAAAGAGATTAAAAGAAATAGTGCAGGTTTAGAAAGCAGCTGCCTTAATTTTTATTTATTTTCTGTATTTTTGTTTTTCATGACTCTAAGTACCAATTTTGTTCCCCTTATAATTTAACTTTTTGTAGCACAAATTTGGGTTTAGCATCCTCAAATTATTTGGTCGTTTTTCGACTGGCGAGACTCAAAGTGTAGATCGACCCTTTTCATGGGGTTACCTTTATATCCCATTATCAGATTTCACGCTAACTTCTCAATGAAAACACATTAAAAATAGATTTCAGAATGCAGTTGAGTAGCCCTTAACTTTGGCGCCACTTTTAATCTGGTACCTTTAACAAATTGGTCCCACTGTAACAAATTCTTTAGATCACGTGTTTATAAAACTCACTATTGATAATCATAGGAATAGCCATATTGCATAGGATAGTCACAGCTGAGGAATGGGGATACCCGGTGATTACGCTTCCAGCTGAAGGGACGAGGTGAAGCTAACCAGCAAAGGTATCAGTCAAACTGGTAATTCCTTAGTGCAACTGATTAAGTCTTTTGAACAGTCTGCAAAAATCCTGGCCACATGCCTCCACAACTCAACTCTAAGGTTATTAATTCAAAATTAAGATGTAACCAAGGACTCCTGAGATAATAATAATAATAATAATAATAATAATAATAATAATAATAATAATAATAATACTTACTCGGTGGCTTACGGAACTCACAAGTTCATCGCCGCAGTAACAATTGTTAGTCATAGTATTCTATCCTGAGCAAGATCAAGCCAGTTTACATAACGAAAGACCTACTTCTCGAAGATCCCTTCTAATATTGTCTTGCCAACCTCGTCTCGTTCTTCCCAACGGTCTCTTTCCATCTGGCTTTCCAACCAAGATGAAATATAATCTTCGTTTTCATCCCATCCGAGCTATATGGCCTACCCATCTTAGTCGTCGCTATTTCATCATTCTTACAATATCGGGTGAGTCGTACAATTCGTGAAGTTCTTCATTTTGTAGTCTCCTCCATTCTCTCATCATCTCGTGTCATTTTGGCCGTATGTCTTTCTCAAGACCTTGTTTCAAACATTCGTAATTTATGTTATCGCAACCGTAAATTATTACCGGCAGAATATGAAAATAACTCCTTTTAATAAGTGATTTTCCAGCAACAAAAATCCCCCGTGGAGAAATTTATCTCATGGATGAGAGATACACAGATGCAAAACGCTAAATCATTGGGCAGTTAAGAGATGAGACAAATGTGCGTGCATGAACGTAGAAATAAATACAATTCCTTCATGCTTATTTTCTTTCTCTTTTTTCTTGTTTCTGTCTTTTTTTCGGCTTCCCTCTCATTCTCTGCGTTAATGTGTGTGTGTGTTTTCAATTTCTAAGGATTTTGATAAAACATGTCCTAATAAGTGTTTTAATTATTATAAAAATAACATTATATTTCTGTAGGTAAAATTGACATTGACATGTTCAGAATATACCAAATTTGGAACACGGTAAACATTAATCTATCCCAATTTCTTTCTACAGTTTACAGATTAGAAGTGATATATTTTAGATATCTAACGTACTGAAGACTATAAGAAAATTAATGTTTTATCCACGTTTGAAATGTGAGACATATGAGTTTTGGAACGTTCATACGCAACACGACAGTTGTGATATTAGATTTCTTACCATGGATTTTTTACACTGTTTGAACTTAAATCTTGCTTTATGCTGTTGAAAGTGGAGTAAGCGACCTTAATTTTTTTTAAATTATTTACTTGTATATTCAGTTTAATTATCTGGAAAGGCAGTTATATTCTAGTAGACTCACTAGTTTGGTTAAGGTGAACTCCGAACTATTATGTTCAATAACTCACCACTGAATTTTAGACTTGGACAGTGCGCTCCCAACAAATGCATGCCAGCACTGGCTCCTGAACTAAATGTCTCAGAACTGTTACGACGCGTTGTAGTGAAACTTACGAAACTTACTCTGACGATGAATATGGATAGAAGTTTCAGAGCGAACTATTGAATTTCGAAACCACCAGCCAATACATTTCAATTATTCACACAAAATACTATAGGAGTATTCTCACTGTTCTATTTCCGAGAACAGGAGATTTTCATTTCTGCTCCCTTATTTCCTTCCTTTGCTGCGGTTCCCTTGCTTAAACTTCTTCTTGTTTTCTCTCCCCCCTCTCTGTCACTATCCTCTCCCTTTTCTCTAATCTTCGTTCTCCACCTCTTGTCGTAACGACATCCGTCACTCTTAAATTCTTTGTATGTGTTATTTTTTCTCCATAATCTTCTTCGATGCTGTTTCAACGAATTTTGTTGTGTTTCAATCTATGAGAATTTATTACTGTGTAGAAAAATTCTATGAGAATGTTGTTTGTTGATTGCTTACTAGATCGGAGAGAGGGACAAAGATCTCTTTCCCTGAAACAACTACACGATAAATAGACGTAGGTTGGGTTGCCTAATTGCCAGGCATTGAGAACCGATATTTTATTTTATTTATTGTTTATCGGCAAAATGAACACGCTATCAATTGAAACGTGTGGCAAAATAATAGTATATGTTATATCAGTTAAAGTATTATATTCTTTTAGTCTCTAGAGATCATCCTAACGGATTCTAGAATCTATCTGGAGCCACCACAATTCGATGCTTGGCGAGTGATATTCTGTATCTGCAATAGTACTGTACAATCTTGAAACTCATTCTTTTAAAATCTGCCAGACGTAAATAGACCCTTGTTCGTCCACACTTTTCAATTATAGCAGCTCAGCACTGAGATAAGTTTGGTCAGATTGGATTTACTATAACCGAAGATAAGCTAACTAATTTATGTTGTAATAACTAAATAATTCCAGATCCTCGAAAAAGGAAGATACTAGTTCTGTGGAGAAGAAGAATATGATAAGGATAATGTTGCTAATAATAAATTGTACACTCAGGAAGTTTTTAATGGTCGAATCGTAAAAATCACAACAGTTAAACATATTCACTAATTAATACTTGCTTAAATTCCTCTTTCCTTATATATATATTTCTCTAGCATTCGCATTTGAAAACAATGATGTATAAGCATATCTTCTACACAGAACATATCTATCCATATATTATACGTATACCATGTAGAAATAACTAATTTTCAAGCTTATTATTATTCAAAAAACATTGAAGATTTCCATTCAATTTCAATAATTGATGTAATATCAAAATTCTTTGAAAAAATAATTTATAATCATACTTTAAGTAAAATAGATAGGTGTATTTCATCCAATCAAGAGTTACAAATCTTGTTCAATCCTGAACATTGATAGAACCAACAATACAAAGTAGACGCCAATTTAATTTAATTACTTTAGATTTCAAAAAAGCTTTTGATAAAGTTCCTCATGAATTATTATTAAAGAAACTATATTTTTATGGTTTCTTAAAATTTTTATCTGGAATGGATGAAATCATATTTGACAGATAGAAAATTTATAGTTAGATAAATTGTTATCATCTGAATATGATGTCATATCGGGAGTTTCTCAGGGATCCAATTTGGGACCTCTTCTTTTTATTATTTTTATTAATGATTTAATCTTTGATATAGATTGTGATATATTATTATATGCGGATGATGTTAAAGTCTTTAAATCTATTAGTGAACATAAATATAATTTGTTATTACAAAATGATATCAACAGAGTATAAGAATGGTCAAATAAAACTTGTTACCTTTAAATTTGGAAAAATCATTTGGAATTTCTTTCTAAAGAGAAAAAAAAACATCATATTCTCCCGATAGGTTGTGGGAGCACCTGATTGAAATGAAACCTACGACCAACGATCTGGATATAACTTTAGATAATAAATTGTACCTCACCAAACAAATAGAGGTAATAACATCCAAAGCTAGGAGAAGGTTAGGCCTTTTGAAATGGATTTGTAGGAACTTCAAAATATCAGAACTTGTAAAATACTTTATTGTACTATTGCAAGATAAAATCTGGAGTACGTAACTATAGTTTGGAACTAAAAATATTTAGCTGACACGGTTGAACTTATACATTTTTTTTTGGCTTGGCTTAAATGGAAACTTAAATATAAATTTGGAGCTTTATCATTAGAAATTATTAGGGATGAATTAGGTCTATTAAAATTATCTGATCGTCGAATTGTTAATGATGTCAAGTTCTTTTCTTAACCTTAAAAGGCATTATCCAACATACAATATAATAAATTTAAGAGTTCCAACTCATAACCAAAGAAATAATATCCCATTTGAAACTAAAGATTTTGAACAGTATGTCGTTGTGCAGAGCAAGTAAACAAATATAATCAATATATTGATATTTTTCAAAGCCTGTTTAAAAATATATTTAAGGAACTATGTAAGGTTTTTGAGTTATTTTTCAATTTATGAAGCTAGATGCCATTTTTAATTTTATTACACTAGAGATGCAAAGGAAAATCATTTGTGTTTTCAACTTAGTTTGAGTATTGAAGATGTAGAGACCCTTTTAAAAAATATCTTGTTTTAAAAAATCTCGCAATAATATTGTTAATTACATATTATTACCCTCTCTTTTTTATTTTTTTGTGTTCTTTTTTTCTTTTGATTTTTATCATTGTATTTTTATATGTTTATGTTTCTTGTATGTCGTTTCATTTTTTTTTTTAAATTTGGAATGGCTGTATATGTTTCTTCTTATATAAATGTACTACATGTATCGACTCTCTCTGTTTTATAACTCTGTATTTTACTATGTACGGGCGACATCTTGTGGACCCATGGCTGTATGTCTTCTTTCCCGAAATAAAGAACTCTTACTTTTATTATTATTTGTAAACCTTATTCTCAACACTATGCATTAAATGGTATTCTAAATTTTCAAGGCTTTAAAACGCTATATAAAATTTTCAGTCTTATTGGAATGGTGTAGATGTGTTACCAGGTTAAACTTCACGAAATGTTTTACAAAGGTATTTTATTAATGGATATTTTAGGGATCTTATTTTATGTCTAAAAACAAGTCAAAGGCTTTTGTCAAAGTCAAGGCAACGTTGAGTAAGGAAACCAAAGTTAAGACATAATGGTTTCCAGTAAAGAGAATACAACTACTTGATGGGAGGAGAAGTTGTCAGAACGAACTGATTTCTACTTATCACACTGCCTGTTCCTTCTGCTTTTAGCTTCGATTCACAACCTCGGTTGTCTTATTGTCATTTCTCCCCCATCCTCTACCCACTGACTCCCTGGCAGAATTCCGTCTTGTCCTCTTGAAAACCACTTTGCATCATCATCAGGGGCTTTTCCTTTCCACGCTTCCATTACAACACACTTCCACCCTAATTGACATTAAAACGAGGTGGCTTTGTCACATCGTCTTCAGTGCAAAATGTTCACATGCAAACACCATCAATGAAGAGCTCAAAACCCACAATGAAATAAAAAAAAACATAAATGTCAAAAGGGAATAAGGGCATGTCTTAAAACAACACAAAAATGTTTGAATAAGCTATTTACCCCTACTCTTTATAGCCACATCCATAAGCGTTATTTTTTTATATTGACTTAACTTTGCTTCAATTCAAGCAACTACAGAGAAACTGGTTTCAGATTTCGTTCATCGACTTCCATATATTTACCTGCTTTCATCTGATGCCTGACTGTGCCATCTTCTTTGGTTAGTCTTCTCCACTTTTAACCATTCATGCTGCTAACGTCTTTATGAAAGTTGATAGAAAGAAACCGTTTTAGATTCTTGTCCCTTGATCTCAATTTACTGGACCGTTGTTGTTGTTCTGGTGACTCTGACGTAAGCAGCAGGTTCTTTTCATCTGCTTAACTGTCTCAATTTTAAGAATTGATACTAGCGCCTTCTAAAAAAGCGGGTGAGAAGAAATTGATTTCATTTTTTGAATTTAGTAATTTAGATTTACTTGTCTATTGTAAATTTGGTGATTTCAAAGCTGGTAGGCTCTTTCCGTTTGGTTAACTTCCTCCATTTTAATGATTTTAATGTAATTTAACGATAATATTGTCATAGGGACCGCGCAAAGTTTAATATTAATGTAATTTTATTTGTCCTTTTTTTCAACTACTTTGTAAGCACGTGAGATTCGAATTAGAGTTAAATACTTGACAGAAAGCTTTAGTTATAATACTTCGTACCCGTGATGGAATACCAATAAATAAAGCCGTAGCGACATTCAAAACAATTTACCACATTATGTACATGCGTCGATTTGATGGAAATTAGTGCCTGTGTGGACTATTTGAAAATGGTTTTAAAATGTGTACAGTACCTTCCAGTTGCTCTATTTGGTGACGATGATGTATGTGTTTCATACAGGTCAACGGTGGCAAAATTGATGCAATCTGTTTATTATTTTGTATGTTCAAGTAAACTTTTGTTTGCGCAACATATATATCGATATAATGTGTGTCTGCAAAGACTTTTCTTGCATTGGAATTCTTAACTTTGCTTGTTAGAGACGGTTAACAGAGATATAATGCAGAGAATATCTAAAAGCTGACCAGTAGATAAGCAGAAATAACTCAGAAACGAACTGATAGAAACAGACTAAAATTCACGCATGCAAAAACCACCAAAAGAATTCATTGACCACATGAAAATCAAAGTAGTCAAAGGAAACCTAAGGGTACTTTAACCGAACATTACCTTACGAGGTAACATTCTCAACTGATCAGTCGATACTAACATGAAATATTTTTATTGTCTTTGTTCAAACGTTCATATACCGGAAATAATATTAAAGGACCTACGATCTGATATATTTGTTATTTGAAATTATAAAATTGGTTCTATTTGCAGTGAGTAAAAAGTCGCAGTACTGTCTTGTAATTCGCAAACCGACAAGGAAACAAAGTATTGTAGTTCAAAAATGTATAATGGTGGGAAAGGGCTACATTTTGGTGATAATGATTAACGAGGCCGCCATCTCGAAATCCACCATATTGGGTGGAGGTCGATATTTTCAAATAGCAAGTGGGTCATGTGACGATTCTGACTTGCAGCGATTTTGGCTTACATATCACGTTTGAGTAAAATACTACGGTGATGTTTGTCATTCCGCTCGGATATGCTTGTCAAGTTTGATTTCTTACATATTTTTCAGGTATTTGGTGTATTTCAGGAATTTTCAGGATAGTGCCTACGAAATAGGCCCTAGCCGTCTACCTTCTAACATCCTCTCCCCCACCCTGTCCCGGTCTGAGCCTAAGATCCCTAAATACTTAAATAAATTTTTAAAAATCGAAGGGTTTCGGGTTCGATTCCTGGTGGAGAGATACGTGATTCGGACCCATGTGATTTCTGGCAGGAAGGTGCCGAACAAATTTTAGCGTAATTTTGATTGAATTTATTCTTTCTTTTACATCGCAAAATCCACTCCTTTCTCACGTGTTTATCTTTGGAAAAGGCATGATAACATCTCTATTGTTATCAAAGTCGTTCCAGGTAACTACAACCGTGTGAACTTGCTACACAAGGTTACCTGCTGACATCTGATTGATGTTAATTTGTTATCTACAAATCTAGACTTTCGGGACATCATATGGACGTTTATTGCAACAACAGCTAGTAATAACAATTTAATACTTGTGTATATTTAAAAACTAAATGTACTTTGATAGAGCATTAATTGCGAACACCAAACGAATGTCCGTAATATTTCCATATGGCCATGTACGTCCATATTGTGTTTAACATACACATCCAGTTTGCTAACGACCACTGGACGTGCATAATATCCTTATGGTAGCTCCTTTCCTCTGGAAAACTGACAACTATTTGTGATGCAATGATTTCTCATTCACAATTTCATTCTACTCTTCAGAAGAACTCCTGCAAAACACATAATACAAGTATAATGCGAAAATTATAAATTAATATTGAAATAACCGAAAGGAGCTCTAAACATTGTACAATATGTATTCACAAAGATACATTGGCGCTTAACAAAGAGAGAATCGGTAAAAGAGGGGAGAGTTTTAATGCATACATTTAGGCTGTACAGACCATGTGAAATTGTTGTCCGCCATGTTGGCTGTCATATTGAAAAATACATAAAAGCGAAAGCGAAAAAATTGGCATTGAACCTTTTCTGATTCTACATACCAAATTTGGAAGAAAATCGAGTGGGAGCCTAAATTTAGACAAATACCACCGTGCTAATATGCTTCAAACGGTTTAAGACTTCAAAAAAGATATAAAATTAACATTAATGATTATAGCATAGAAATCAATAACTATTTTTCTAATAATTAATTTGCTTTTACTAAGGGATCCTATTAAATAGCTGTGGTCTAACGGTGATACGTATTTCGTATTTGTAGTATTTTCCGGCAAACTTAAAAGTTCGTTAAGGTGAACAGCAGTACAAGTCCAATCCCAAGCAGCACAAGAATATGAGACAATACTGGGCTAATAACACAAATATCGATCATCCAATCCCCAGCAGCACAAGGATATGGAGCCAATACTGGGCTAATAACACGAATATCGGTCATGCAATCCCTAGCAGCACAAGGATATGCGCCAATACTGGGTAATAACACGAATATCAATAATCCAATCCCTAGCAGCACAAGGATATGGAGCCAATACTGGGTAATAACACGAATATCAATAATCCAATCCCTAGCAGCACAAGGACATGGAACCAATACTGGGCTAATAACACGAATATCAATAATCCAATCCCCAGCAGCACAAGGATATGGAGCCAATACTGGGTAATAACACGAATATCAATAATCCAATCCCTAGCAGCACAAGGATATGGAGCCAATACTGGGCTAATAACACGAATATCAATAATCCAATCCCTAGCAGCACAAGGATATG
>JAGDQP010041347.1:0-16937 GCA_022664845.1 Lepisma saccharinum | reverse complement strand
AGCCCCCACTGAAGTCGAGCGCGCTACCGACTAGGCTACGCAGGAGCCAACAATAGTGTTTACGTCAACAATAAAGTGTAGCAGAAGACGCCGACTCCAAGTGGAGAAACTTGGAGTTACTGAAGTCACGCTTACATGAAAGGACGGAAAGGCCTATAAAAGGACCACCAGACACCTACAGATCATCATTTCACTTCACTTCGGTTTGAAAAAAATAATCACCTCTTCCTGTCTCTTCCTACTTGGTCTGGAGTCGGAATACCTAATCCTCTCTGACTTGGTCTGGAGTCAGTTCCTATCTATTACTATACTCCTTGCCAAACCGACCTAGAACGGAATTATAAGTCGCAACAAAACTAGAGGTGATTCACTCAAATATCTCGATACAGCCTATGTTCCGGGCGCCGTTCTAATTAATTGTATTATTTATTGTATTTAATCGCATATAGTGGAACTTTTATAATAAAAGGTGTCGGTTTAAAAAGACGTGCAGTTATACTTATTCAACAATAGAATATAGAGACAATTTATATCTTTGGAACTACTAGGGTTAAGAAGGTGGTTGATGCGTCATTGGAAAGGTCGCAATTTTTCCAACGGAACATTGGTCATATAAATAGGATGCTCGCTGCTGAAGCCTGGCGGTAGCTCATATGACTTGGCTTCGCCTCAATTGCCCGAAATATTCAGAAACTGTTCTTTACTGTTTATTCCTATAACCCTATTAAGCAAGTTCATATACCGCTGCATTACTCTCCAGATTGCGATGAGATGGAATCTATTGAAGGACTATCAGATGTTTATAAAATCTGTTAATGTAATGGCTTTGTAACAAATTGCGTTACAACAGTTTTCCGCAAATGTTTATCTTAAATTAATGGAAATTTTGAGATGATTTAGTATGTAAAAGCAATTCCTTTTTACTAACCGAAAACAAGCCTGTGTTTTCTTTTCATATAGGTAGTTCTAAATTTTAGACTTATTTTGTCTTTTAATTTTCAATTATCTGTTTATTTTTCTTCTTCTTATTTTGGAATACAATGAGTAAGCAACACTGGAGAAAGAGATACTTGGGGCAATTTTTCCAAAATGGTTTTTCTCTTCGTGAAAGGAAGCTGGTACAGCTGCCTTCCATACTTTTAAAAGAAAAGAAGGGGAAGCCAGCTATATCTGGTATCTGAAGAAGGTTCTTGTACACAGCAAACAAAAAAAGTAAAAAAAAAAAAAGCGAACCGAAATAAACGAAATAAAAAAAATACTGTATATCTTTACTCTTCTTCTGTATCCTTTTCTCTCTCTTTCTTTCTTTCCTTCCTCTCTGTCTACTTTCGGATCTTGCTCATGGCAATTTCTAGTAAAGCACGCCACAAGATTCTCCATCCCCACCCCTTCCTTCTTGCCTCCTATTCTGCCGTTTTTTTCTCCCTCCCCCTCCTAATAAGATCTCTTGGTTTAAAACATTTCTTCTCGGTGTGTCGTGACCGAGTCAGAGCTCTAATCATATGGTTCGCAGACTCACCCTTGATCTCTCTCAGTTTATACCTGAAACACGGTTATATGTACCTATATATATATATAACGTATTCGGCTTGTCCCTTGTAACTCACTTTCTTAGTTGCAATCTAGCTTCAGTACTGTATATCGTTCAAAGACACTTAAAACGTTTGTCCACCTTCATAATCATACCTTTTGTATATTTTCTAGTCCCAGAGTTAGCAATGATTCTATGCTGAGCATGCAACATTTATTTTTTAAACTACTTGTGGAAACATGGTAATTGGACGGTGCCATACTTGCTGTGCGCATGCGCTGATGTATTACGCTACGGTCGAAAATTAAATGAGGTTAGCAAAATGTTTAATCCAGCTTATACAGTCGTTAACAAAAACAACTGAACTAAAATATTTCCTTAGCGCCTTCATATGCCTCATTCCTATTCACCTCTCTGCTCTTTTTTTCTGCAGAAAAGCCTTACTTCACTTACATCAAATCCTGTCTGAAAAGTATCCGACCATAGGTCAGGAAAATATAACTGGTGTGCTTCAATTCCTAATTAACTTCGAAATAGGATTCTTCAGCTTCCACACACTTAATCAAACAATCCTGCCATTGCTGGAAGCAAGTCTGAAATTCCTGTTTTGGAGCTGCTGTCAACACCTCCATTGTACATGATGTCCTCTTGGATGTGTTCATTTGACTTGAGAGAAAGCCATATCTGTGGAGTATAGAGCTTGGCGAACAACAGGAATGGACTGGGGCATTATCAAGAAGCAGAAAACAGTTTTGTGAACCCCTAAGGTCTCGTCTTTTGTGATGAACTGCATCACGTAGGCAACGTATAACGGCAATGTGCTCCTTCACAACTGTTCATGCTTCTGATACGTATTCATGATGCACAATGCCAAGGTAGTCAAAGTACACAATCAACATCACTTTGGTTTTGCTCTGCACACGGGGCCATCTTTGAACCGACTGTACCACTGTTTTATTTGGGTACTGCCATGACATCGCCGCCATGCTTGTTGAATCTTGTGTGTTGTTTCTGCTTGGCGATCTCCAAATTTCATGCAAGACTTGATGCAACATCATTGTTCTACACGTTGTCCCTTTACTTCGAATAGAAATGCGATCAACAAGAACCACACACTGGCTGCCTAACAGATGCTGAAGCAAGTGAGAATCACGCCACCCAATAGCTATGGGCATGAAGGATACTCCCCGAGTGTCCAATGTTGCCATCCAACATTTAATACTTTTCTCAGAAAAATATAAGGTTAAAAACTTTCCAGACAGGCCTTATATATGGCATCCGAACAGGTTGAACACTTTTTGAAGCTTCAATGAACTGCTGCTGGTGTGAAATTCAAGACGGATGTAACGTGAGCTCTGATTGGCTTCGGGAAATCTAATCCACCAATCTTTGAGTCCCTTCTTTGCGCATTTGTAGTTCAGCCTCTTGGATTCATGGCGCAATAAGTAATTGAGAAATCACGTGACTAGGAGCAAGATTTCAAACAAAATGCTTACTTTCCCGAACAGGAGAAGAGGAAGTAGATGGTTGCAGTTCCTGACGGTATTAAAGAAGATAAATCACGCACTAGGACAAAAATGAAAGAGTAAGATCAGGCAAGTTGAGGATAAACTTGCCTTTAAGGATCTGTCGCCTTCCGTAGAACACCATAAATGGCATACAGAATAGCCGAGGTGCATAAATTGGGCTATTTCAAAATTTATAAATGATGTTCAGCTTTGGAGCTACTGAGAACTTATATATAGGTTAGCTTCACTTACGTGAAAAAGAAAATTTTTCCGGATAAACATGTAAAACATAGTTATATCAGTAAGATATACTTAATACTGTAATATTCGAGGAAAATTTATCCGAATTAACCCATAAAATATTGTTTTACTAGTAATGTGGTGAATCAGTAACGTATACGTATACATTATTATTACTGTAATATAATTGGAAAAGTTTTCGGGGTTAACGTATAAAACATAAAAGTAACGCAGGTCCCTATACTTACTACTGTATCACGTGTGGGATTTTTCTTGTAAGCATAAAATATAGGGAGACAAGAATCTACGGATGTTGATTCATCATTCAGCTGCAATACACTACAGGAACGTCATTGCAATATTCCTACAGACGTTATAAATGAAAAACAGGCACGTAAGGATGCAACATCTGGAAAAGTATGACTTCATGCAACATTACGACTTAATAATGTTTCATCTTTACATCACAATGCATGTGTATGATGCAACATACTATAGAGCTACACTATATTCTGCTGTTCGTACATTACAAAAGATATAGCCTATCGTATATAGTGTATTGTTTGGACTTTTTCGTATTTAAACATAAGGAAAATAAATAAGTTTTCACTCGAGAAAGGAAAAAGGATACAATGTTAACAAAAGTATTGCCCATTGAACCATGCACTTAAAATGTCTCGTTTATAGGCAGAAACATCGGGACTTGGTTGTCACAGAAACATAAACAAACTTGGTTGCCACGCAACGCTAAAGATGCAATAGATCATGCATAATCATGATGTACCAACATATCACATATGGAAACAGAACCTGGTTGTTTGTTGTTGCACATGTTATATCCATCAAAACGGTATGGTGCACCACTAATTGTTGCTATATATATATACTCGCAGTAGTGTTACCCTGAATCACGCTTGTTACATTTGTATAGAAGCTATATGATATAACACATTCACTGGGTAATGGGTTATAACGTTACATAAGTATTGTAGTTTTCGGAATTAAATGAGTTAACACTGTTACTTTATTTCAGCTACGTTGAATTATTGAACTGTCCTAAAGCATGGAATGTTTTGTGTAACCGCATTTATGGTAAAACAACGATCTCCAACTAAAGATGGCAGTACTATCTCCGTATATGTCTAATGTATTTTTATCGTTGCACGAAATTTCAATGCTGTTCCTACAAATTCAAGCCTAAAAAGTTCTAACTTTTAGGGGAAAAGTTCATAACCAATTCAAAAGCTCGATTAATGCCGATTTTATTTTCGTTTTTCTTCATTTTTGAAATTGTTTGATTATTGTTGTGACTATTAAAACCTATAACAATGAAGCTCTTTCAGCAATTAACAAAAAAGAAAATTAAAAACCGACATTAATCGAACTCTTGAATTGGTTATGAATTTTCTTCCCTTAAAGTTAGAACTCTCTAGGCTTGAATTCGTAGGAGCAGCATTGAAATGTCGTGGGAACGACAAAAATACGTTAGACATATACGGAGCTAGTGCTGCCATCTTTTATTGGAGATCGTTGCTTTACACTAACCTTAATGTTGAATAATGATAATAGGCATACTTTATATTGCTCTATAAAGGGGCTCCACAGTTTAGTGGCTAGAGCGTTGGACTCACGTCCGCGAGGTCTCGGATTCAATTCCCGGCTGGAGCACCCCACTTTTCGACGTCCACCCATCGTCGTGAGGCAAACTGGGGAATCACGTGAATAAAGACATGACGACCACTTGGTCTAGAAAGCCCCTGATACGCCTGTTCGTTGGTCAAGGTTACGCACAGTGCTGACCCCACGGCCGTCACTCAGGTGGGCGCAGTTCCACCAACCGCTTACACATAGCGTTGGGGCAGGGGCAGGACCTTTTGATCTGTAATGTCAGTGGTTACTATTATATTGCTCTATAATTGGGCACTATAGAGGAAGACTAATCTAAGTCCACTTTTTTTTTTATACGTTCAACTGCTTTTTATCGTGGAGGGTCTGTTTTTAACCCAGTAATCCAATAAATTTCCTTTTTCCCACCAGTGTTACAGATAGAAGAAGTGTTTCACTTTAAACGCTCATTTTCCCATAGAAGTTAATAAAACGGATGTAGATCAGTTTTCCCCTGATTTATTTGATATTTATTCGATTTGATTTAGTCCCTAAATCAACTTACAGGACTAAGTCCCAAGGAACATCATAGTTTTACAGTTCCAAAGGAAATTCTGCAACTACATAACATCAACAACAATAAAGGTAACAAAGAATTAACACTAATAAACAAATATGTAGAAGCAAAAACATAATTACTAATAAACAACTTCAAGTAAATTGGTTAATCAATGTAGATACGAAAGATTTAAATAATATTTCTTTTAAAAGCAGAAATTGGCATACACCATCGTCGATTAATGAGTGTTCCTGGACTCTGTAGAAAGAAGCGTGCTTTAATCGGGAAAGGGTGTAATTCCTCTATACTGCTGAAGTTATATTTCTTGTTACTAAGTAGATTTGATTTCTCATAATTATGTAATGTGCGTTAATTATTAATTATATACAAGTTGTTATTTATGCTAAGCATTTTGAAATGTACTTGATCCTAACCGAACATTTTAGTACATATTTAAGTACCTGTATGTTTTCAAGTTTCGAAGTACATTTAAGATATGCAATATCCCTACTTGTAAAGAACATCAGGTCACTTCTATGTATTGCTATTTTTAACCTCGAGGTATGAGTACTCATACAATGTAGCTACAATCGATAGAAAAACATTAGCCTTCGCAGTTGTTATTGAAAGCGTTGTCATTCTGTACGTGAATTTGCACGTAATTTTTAAGGCCTTTAAAGACAACTTTGGCTCAGATAAGATAAAATTAGTTGTATGGACGGTAATGATGATGTATTCAGTGCGACAGAACGTTATATCTATACGTATTAGCTTTGCACTATGTTGCACACTGATGTTCCGTATGATGTTAGGCGGAAAACAGTCGCACCAAACAGCCTTGGTGACGTGTTTGACATTAATATTTCACTATACGTAAGAATTGCGGTGTTTTTTTTCGAAATAACATTATTAAACATAAAATATGCTTCTTTTTTTAAAATATTTTTTTAGAAATATGTTATACTAATCATTATGTTATTATTTTTTCTCGCTGCAAGTTGATTTTATTTTCAATTACTTAATGCGTAAGAATTTACAAATTAAATGCTAATACTTGAAGTAGGCACCCTACAATTACAATGTACCACACAAAATTCAAACAAGAAAACTGAAGAATATTTTTCTCTGGGCTAAATCGCCAGACAGAAAAACACTAGATTCAAACAGTAATAGGGATCAAAAATATGTTGCTGAACCCCAAACACAAACAAAGTTACTCGCACGACTTATGTCATTTTTTAACCACTTTCCCATTTGTCAATTAAAGCAATCACCCTGTGCGATACGCATGCGCCGTGAACGGCGCATGGCGGATGTGGAGGTAGTGATCCACATATTCTCGACCTACGGTACGAAGTGAGGTGGAGTGGTCTGTCCCACGCTCGGCCGTTTCCACCTTCCCAAGATGTCCGGGAATACCAAGGACACTGGTACTCAATTTGATAGGGGACTGAGTGCATCTCAGAGCACCAGGCGTAGCAACACTGCGAGAAAAGTTTCCAGCGTCCTGGCCTTGATTGGAACCCAGGCCGCCCGATTCGTAGTCAGACGCACTACCGTCTGAGCCACGGCTACTCCCCATTTGTCAATTATGGATCAGAATTCCCACTTATTGAGAATGTGTTCCATTTCTATGAAAACAAGCGATCAAGATGATGATAAGCAAACACTTGATGTCTAATCAACACCGTGTGTTTTGTTGATTTAAAACAAGAAAGTATAGTAGTCACTGTTGGACTCCGAAAAGTGTTGACTTTTTGATTGTGCACGCTAGTTTAATAAACACGATGAAATAATTTTCTCCTTGCGTTTCTAGTTTTTTCTGTTTACGAACTCAGAGATGAAATGAACTAAATCCGTCGTGTCAATGCTAAAGCGGCAAACTTGCCGTATCAATCCTACCTGAACGTATTATCGTGTCAATCTTGCCGTATCAATCCTGCATCAGCGTCTTATTATGTCGATCCCGCCGTATTAATCCTGCCACTGCGTCTTATTGTGTCAATCTTGCTGTGACATATAAATACCAGGATTAAATTGGCTGATTCTCCTCCAATCCTCAGCGTCAATTCCACCTTGTAATGTATGCTCAAATCCAGAGTGTCAATTCCAGTGCCATGTGACTGTTTCACGCTGTAGTTTCTCAATAGTTTCCTTACTCTTTTTTTTATGATCATGTCCTACTGGTGACAGACAGCTAGCTACATTTTTGTGGGAATACGCTATTTATATTTCTGCTACAATGTCCCGTACATACAAGAAAGTAGCCTCTGTCTCTACCTTACTTATTTATACAAACACACACACATTTGTGTGTTTTAGACTGGCGACCTGACGCGGACTCGAACCGATTATTAAAGTTCTTATTGAGATGAATGCGAGAGACTCAGAGAGAAAGAGAGAAAGAAAGAGAAAGAAAAGGGCAAGAAGGAAGAAGAATTTAAAGTAGGTGAAAATATCATCTCAACCGTGGGACATACTCACGCTCTCATGCCTTGTATCATATTTTTTTGTGTGGATATTAATGAAAGCGAATCATATACGCCTGCAGGTGATTTTTACACTGATCCTTTTTCTTCGCCTTTTGTGTCCAGATATGTCAATATTAAAAACTTAAGGTTCTGTCTAATAATGTATAATCAATGAATATCATTTCCCTTTTCTTTTATTATTGGCTACTGGAATTTTCCTTTCCCAGGCGATCTCCACATCGTCCGGAAATAAATCTCACTCGTTATAAGTAATAGGCCATACAAGATGAAGAGTTGTTAGAAAAAGAAGAAACGTTCCTTCTTTTCCACGGGATCTGAAATGATAATAGTAATTTCCATGTTGGAATGAAACACGTTCCATTATATTTTTTTTCTCTTTCTTTTAGTTTCATTTTTACCTCTCTGTGCCTCCTCTACTTCTTAAGAAAAAGGGGGAAATGAAACACCACCGCGTGGGATTGTCAATTGATGAGATCGTGTGATGTGCTTCGTATATAAAGGAGATAGACGACTTGGGGCCAAATGTGATAAGACTTGATACGTTTTCTTTTTTTCGAAATTAAATATCAGCAAAATATACAGATTGTTCTCCTTCCTTCTTCCTGTATGCAGATATACATGTGCACGTGTATTTATAGACAGACAGACAGACACACACACACACACAGACAGAGAGAGAGAGAGAGGGTGGCGGAGAAATTATACGTTGTAAGCAGAAGAAGTGTACCAGTAGGGCCTACCAGAAGTATTTGCACAACTTTGGAAAAAACTAATTTAAAGTCACAAAATGAACACTGCATATATATAGATATGTGCAAATAACAGAAACTCTGTTATTTGAATGGCTACACTATACATTTAGTTAAAAACACAGGTCATGTTCTGTACACAATAGAAAACATTTTCTTAAAATTGACGAAAAAAAATTTCTTATCTGTGCAATGAGAAATAGTTTTTTTTTAGAAATGAGATCCGCATTCTCATTTAATTAAAAATGAGAACGTGCCAATTTGAAAATAAGAACACTGAGAGCACTGCTCTCATTTTAAATTTCATAAAAATGCTGATATCCCATTTCTAAGAAAATTATTTCTCGCTGCACAAAAAAGAACTTTCTTCTCAATTGTAAGAAACCGTTTTTCTCCAGTGTATTTTCTAAATATTTTTTGTGTTTTATCTCTTGTGTGTTCTGGTTGTTGAATTCTTTACCATAACCAGACTCCCTTCCAGTCGTTATATCTTTACCTTGCGTTCTCTAGGACACTAAATTTTGGCAACGTTTCTACATGTCTATATTCCCCCTTTTACTTCTTTTTGCCTGTTTGTCGTTCTTAGGACAAAAGTTCCCAAGATACCCGTCAGTCCAATCTGAGCTTGACTCAGCCTATTGGTAAAAGACCCCCCCCCCCACTTTCCCCTGTCATCAGTCTTTTGTGTTCTGAAGTGTACACAGGGACGGCTGCAAAAAGTAGTATAACAACGAAAAGAAGGAATGAATCGTGGAAACCAGAGGTTAGTTTCTGCTATAATGAACACAACGGTCGTTGTGCAATACATGCTTGTATTATATGCTTTTTGGAAGATGTTGCTTCCCTATATAGGGGTTACATATACAAAGGGGGAGTATTCTATATAAATAAAAAAAAGGAAATCAGTAGGGAATAAAAGCTTATGAAAGGGTGGAAAGAAAGGAAAGATAGACAGGAGAGCAAACAAAATGCTGCTGGGTTGCTCTTGTCGAAGAGTGGGGGGAGGGGGAGATTCTGCCGCCGGTAGCCAATAAACTTCGACTTGGAAGCTCCCGGAAGCTCCTCCCGTAGGCGAATATTGAGCTGCTGATGGACTCGAGTAAAAGAACCGGAGGACCATGGTTTTATTGGTGGAGGCGCTTCTGGCGTTGACTCCCCTCGAAGATGCCCGGCAGCCAGTAAGAAGCCCTCAAGTGTAATGCGCAGTAAGGTGCTGCTTATAAGCTACTAGAATACACACACACCTACATTGTCGTCAAAAGAAAAGATTGGATGCTGCTTCTCCTGCAAGAAATAAAAAAAAAAAAGAAGAAAACAAACACATACGCACACAACCCTATTGGGGGTTTCTCAGTCGTCATTTATACTTCCCGTCACCTGGTGGTGTTGAACTGATTACGTCAAAATGATTGACATTTTTTTTACCTTCACTTGGTGCTTTTGTTGGAGGGAAAGATCAACAAACCGCAGTAGCAGCAAACAAGAGACCATTAAGTCTCTTTGAGTAATGAGTACCTGTGCAAAGAATGTATCCAATATTTGGTCTCTCAGCTTCTGTGTATTTCATTTTCTCAATGTGTTTTGCTTCATTTTCCGGATGTGTATGTGTGTGTGTTTTTTTAGTGAAGTTAATGCGTGGGAGAGCCATAAGATTCCATTTTTTCTTCTTATTTTTTTCTTAAAAGGATGTATGTGTGTAGTTTCCTTGATGAATGTGTTTATGTGAAACTATGTGGTATGTGTGTGCCTGAGGATGGAGCCGAAATCTCTTTCCCACGGGCAGACTGTTCGGTTTACCATTCCGATGAGAGGCCGTGAAGGAAGGGGGGGGGGGCGATTGTGCAAGATGGTATAGAGCCAGGGAGGTTGATAGGTTAAAGTTAATGTGAGGAGGGAGGAGGGGGTGAAGGAGCCCCTCCTCCGTTCATCATCATTATCCTCATCAACACAACAGAAAACCAAAAACCGATCCGGAAAGCACTTTTCATTAGAAACAGAAAGAGAGAGAGAGAGAGATGTATTATCTTCTGCCTTTTTTATTATTTCTTTTTCTTTCACTTTCTTTAATTTCTAAGGCAGGGAATAAAGAATAGTCACGCTTCGATACAACCTCTCTTTTTATAACTATAGCCTTCTGTTTGTATACCGCGATATTCCTAAGACGTCGCTGTTAATTTTAGGTTTTTCTCTTTTACTTGTGATGTTTCATCTTTGGCCTATTCATTCCTTTCTCCTTCTCCGCTTTTTCTTACCTCCTGGCATGGGAATTTTCTTCTTCTTCACGACCCCCGCATCTTTGGCTCCTTGCTTCGTTCTCTAATAGTTTGTGGTATTCTAAACAGTAACTCGTCATAATGCTGGAGAACACAAGGCCTCTGTATGCAAACCACATTAACAGTTCTCATACATAGAGTGTTCTGTGTTTAGAGGTCAGTCAAATCGTAAAAAGAAGATAATATGACCTGCCTAGGTAGTGTTATGACTTCGTATCGTAGTAGTGAGGTAATGTTTTAATATGTACTTTACTTGTTCCTTGGTTTCCAATTAACGTTCTATGTGATTATTATGTATGTACAAATGTTTGGTGATAGTTGCTGGCGATTTTTCCCACGGGCCTAAGTTTTAAGGGCGTTCCTCAGGGAAACAACACTAGACCATTAACAGCAACTTAACGTGATTTCTGACTCAGGGAATACTCCAACCTGTCTCATTTTCACATGACGAGATTAGGCAACAATTGCACGTTCTATTACACTGAAGGAATAAGATTTGGTTTATAGTTTCTGTCTGCTTGCACGGTTTATGCACAATCTATCCTGATAAATCCAGACGCGCTCACTTTGGCATTGAACTTCTTCGATGTTTAATTAATTTTATTTTGTACTTGGTTACTTCTAGGGCGTTTCTTTTATCTGGGAATTCAATTTAAAACACTTGTTGTTCATCTTCCAGCTTTTTGTCTAGTTAAATGACCGGATTATATCCGCTGCATCGTCTTCTCAGTTTTGATCATACCTTCTAAACTTGTTTCAGATAGAATACTTTCATTTGCTTTCCCGTCCCTCCTAGTTATTTCTAACATGCATCTCCCCATTGGTCTTTGTGTAACTCTTAATCTTTGAGTCGTTTTGCACCTTCAATATCCACATTTCACAACATCACAGGTAAGACATACCGATTAGACTTATACACTTGACTTTTGAGACACGGAAAACAAAGTTCAGTTTTCCAAATAAGCTCCATGTCATTTTAAATCTTCTGTTTATTTCTTCAGCCACATTGGCATTTTTTCGATGGTTTCAGCTGCACTAGAAAATATAACTAATTTTATTTTCTATCTCTTACATCTCAAAGACATTTCGGGGCTGTAAATTGGGCATATTGTTTGCTATATGGTGCTATAAATAAATTCCCCAGCACATCAAGATGTATAAATTCAATCTCCATCGTCAACACGTAAGAAACATTTCTTAACTGTGCAGTGAGAAATAATTTTCTATGATCTTATTTCTAAACCAACATGTTCTCATTTTCAATTAAATGAAAATGCAGATGTTTTATTTTTTAGAAAATTATTTCTCGGCGCACAGATAAGAACTTTTCTCTCCCCCACAGCAAGAAAGTTTACTATTTAAAATTGGCACTGAGATGTCAGGGAATCGACGTGGTTGCAAAACATTAGCACTAGAGTAATATTAAGGCAATACAGCAATATTTTCCAAGAAATTTTAAGAAACGAAATTGCGGTTTTAGATGAATGAGTATGTATACGCATGTTGTGAATGTATTTAACGTGTGTGTGTTTATTTTTTCCAAAGTGGAATGGGGTTGGAGAATGAGGAAGCTTAGAGAGAGATAACAAGAATGAGTGGAGCAAGATAGTAAATGGTTGGAGGAAAGAGGCTTAGAGACAAGTGCAATATAGCAAAGAGACATGCAGTGCTGCTTGCCACTTTTATATACATACATGAGAGAGAGAGAAAGAGAGAGAGAGAGATACAAGCATAGACATACACACATACAGATACACACTCACTCATATATAAACTTGCAAATTATCCGAGGCCATTTCCGCTGACTTGAGCACGGAACAAACAAACTTTCCGCAACGTTAAGCATTGTTCTCACCCTCTATTAACCCCTATTTGTTCTCTTTTTTTATTCTTCTTCCCCCACCTGCTACATTTCTGCTTTTTTTTCAGTTCTAAAAAGTAAAGGGTGCTATGAAAATGGCCAAGAATTGAATTTGAACTTCCAACATCATATACCATACATCTCAAGTAATATTTACTAAATGTATTTATGTACATTCTAACAAGTAGGTCTAACTGAAAAAAAAAAAGAATGTTTTTTCAAGCGAATGTCGGTCCTTTCCCTCATATTTACACGGCGGATATAGTTGTTCTATTAATAACACATAGGCCTACTCAATGGTCTCACACTAAACTTGACCAGAATACACAGTAAAAAGTTTCTTAAATATAAGAAAAAAAGT
The DNA here is from genome assembly GCA_022664845.1 of Lepisma saccharinum. Taxonomy (NCBI): domain Eukaryota; kingdom Metazoa; phylum Arthropoda; class Insecta; order Zygentoma; family Lepismatidae; genus Lepisma; species Lepisma saccharinum. Next base: position 3,758 of record JAGDQP010041347.1, on the reverse strand, counting down.
TCTCATTTCGAAACTGATATATGCTCTCATTTTAAATTACATGAGAAAGTCTCATATCTCATTTCGAAAGAAATTGTTTCTCGGTGCACAGATAAGAACTTTTTTTTATCAATTTTAAGAAACCGGTTTATACTGTGTATTAAAGAACTGTAAGAGTTTCGTTACTTAACAATATCTTCATTACGTTACTTGTTACAGCAACTACATAATAGAAGACATAATCATGTCCTGTCTTTCATGTACAGGTACACTGCAAAAAATAGCTGTGTTAGTTCAACACAATGCGGTGTCCCAGCGTGACTACCACTTTTGTGTGTTAAATCAACACAACACACGGTGTTGATTTCGGTACTGTGAAAAAAAATACGGCTTCAGTTAGATTTGAACATGGGTTTCTCAGTTAGAAGTCGAGCGTCTTACCGACTTAGCTAAATCGTCAGACAGAAAATGCACTACATGCAAACGATATTTACTTAACAACATTAGAATTAAACGACTACACTATAGATTTAAACAGTGTATGGGTTCAAATATATGTTACTTGCACGACTTATTCCATGGTTTAATCACTTCCTATTTGTCAGTTGAGCACCAGAATTCCCATTCATTGAGAATATTCTATTTCTATGAAAGCAAGCAAGATGGCGACAGCCAAACACTTCAGCAGCATTACTGCTTTTTTATCGTAACAACATGTCAAATCCTGTGCTTGCTTTCATAGAAATGGAACATATTCTCAATAAATTGTGATTGTGATCCCTAATTGACCAATGGAAAAGTGATTAAACCATGACATAAGTCGTGAGAGTAACTTTGCTTGTGTCTGAGGTTCAGCAAGATTTTTTTTGTCCTCTATTGTTTCAATCTAATACTTTTTCTATCTGACGATTTAGCGAAGTCGGTAAGACGCTTGACTTCTAACTGAGCAACCCATGTTCGAATCTAGCTGCAGCCGTAACATTTTTTTTTCTTCCAGTATCGAAATCAACACAGTGTGTTGTGTTGATTTAACACACACAAGTGGTAGTCACGCTGGGACACCACATTGTGTTGAATTAACACAACTATTTTTTACTGTGTACTTAAAAAAAATAAGTGGAGGTTGGAGTGCTAAGAAATAATAGTTCTTTCCTCTAGGAGAATTGTTTCACTGTACGCCTAATAGTTAGACAACCAACATGACAGTACAAATATGAGCCAAAATATGGAATGCCAGGATATTTCTCCAATTGGAGCAAGAAAGAACTGATTCGTTCAGCACCATGTAAAGACCACGAGATAGATAGGCAAATATCAAATTATTGCCTTATTCCAACACACACACACACACAGAGCGAGAGAGACAGAGACCATGGAAGAAGACGGGGAAATAGCGAAAAAAGAGAGGAGAAAACAAGGAAAGAAAGAAAAATGGGTCAAGACATGGAAATAAGGGAAATTTTAACGCTTTTGAATGCAGTCTCCGTCTCTCTCTCTCCCTGCCCCTTCTCTCTTTCTGTCCTGTATTTTTCTCCCTGTGCGGAATAAATCTCTTTCAGTAGCAATCGCGAACATCATTTACAGCGCTTAATTCCTAGAAGAAAATATTTTTAAAGCCGCTCGTGAAATCGAACCAAAGACCTTCAGAATGAGAGTCTGACACCCTGAACATTTAGCTAGACAGACCATAACAAATGTGTTGTTAAATCAACCATTAAACCCGCTACCCTAAGCGGTTTATTTACATATATATCCTAGATTTCAAAACTATCTTTCAAGAAAGTAAATCCCACTTGCTGGCGGCGCGCTTATTCGCCAATTCCTAACCGGTAAGAATAAAAAGAAATTTATTAGAATTCTGCGTTCAAAGTGTTTTTGGTAGAATTGCGTCATGTAAATGGTTTGGGGATTTAAATACAGCACCAAGAGCACGAGTTAACAGCTACCTACCATGGCGTATTCGTAAGACGTTGACTCACGAAATAATAAAAACTGATTCGATCCCCGCCGGGCGAGCGAGATTTTTTCTTCTTATTTTGTTAAAAAATATATTTTTCTAAGTTCAAATTTATTATTAATAATTGCTTTCTTCCATTTGTCGTAGATTGTATAAAATTAGTTCCCATGGGTTCGTATCTTTCTTTTAAAATAATTTATATCTGTTTGTGCGAACCTGACCTTACCTAACCGCCGCTAGCCCATGGTAACTAAAATACAACTCGGGGTGGAGGTGGGGGCTGCGCAGGCCTCGGCTGGCGGTGGGCATACGCAAAAGTACTACACGCTTACGCCGCCCAGCTCCCTTCGGACGCACCGTGCCGCTTTGCAAACCTCACGGGCCAGACCATGTTTATTTATATATATATATATATATATATATATATATATATATAGAGAGAGAGAGAGAGAGAGAGAGAGAGAGAGAGAGATCCTAGCTTTCAGTAGCCTCTATTTGTATGCCAAAGCAATTATTAATAATAAATATGAACATTAAAAATATATTTTGAAAGAAAAAATAGAAAAAACTTACACCCGCCGGGATTCGAACCTGTTTTTTTCTTAAGCCAACGTCTTACCGTTGCACCAAGCTAGTACCTGGCAAATCCTGGTTTGATTTACAGTGGATGGCGTCGAAGCCTGTCACTATGACGCCGCAGGTGGTGGTAACTTCCAACCTTTGTACTATTTCATCCTCAACTTTTGAGTGTGGGGCGTAAAACTTTGTATGATGCATTTTTGGTTAGTTGGCCATCGATTCCGCGCTAAATTGCGCTTGTGCCAGATTATCGTCTCCTGAGTGTTAATAGTTAGTGCTACGCCTCGGACATGAATGTTTGTGTGTGTGTGATTTTAACTTAATTCTAAGAATATCAATCTACACAGGTTAAAAATTATATCAAATTGAACAAATAAAGCCCACTTAGGGTGAACAAAGTTTCGAAAAGTTCTAGAGCGTTGGTTAGCATTCGGAAAGTCCTGAGATCGATTCCAGCGGTCGACCATTCTAACTGAGGTTTCCAAAGATTTTTACTCACCCATACCAAGCAAGCGCTGTGATGGTGCGTATAAATAGGCCCTGACCGTCTATCTTCCAATACACTCTCCCAACCCTATCCCGACTTGATCCTCATATGCCTAAAGGCCTTAAAATAATTTTAAACAAATTCTTCCACGATCCTTTTATCCCACCCTAAAACGGGCGAGTGTTATGCTTAAACAACATAAATCAATTCACACATGCACACAAATCATACACTGTAGATGTAAATATACGAATATAATATACTGGGTGTCAAGAATACTAAGATACCCACGCTCATTCTTCATTGTGAATTCTCGGTGGTAGAGCGTTGGCGTAGCCTTCGAGATGTCGTGGGTTCAATCTCAGCGGTAGACCATCCTGACAGGTTTTCCCTCAGTCATACCAGGTAAATGTCAGGATTTCACCTTCAACATAGGCTTTGGCCGTCACCTTTCCGAATCCTTTCCCCTTCCCTATCCCGACCTGAGCCGTAGATACCTAAAGGTCATAAATAAAATTCACATTCATTGTCAATTCAAAGTGTGTAATGTTAACTACAGGACATATATATTAAATTCAGTTTTAATATATCGTGGTAGAGGAAACTCATATCACAAATGAAAACAGAAAAGTTTTTTTGAAAAAATTATTATCTAAAAACTTTATGATTTGAAAAACATTTTTTTTAATGGACAATTGTGTGTGCCAGGTTTTAACTCATTAACCCAATATTCTTTTTTAAAATGAATTTATCAGG
>JAGDQP010041346.1:0-16937 GCA_022664845.1 Lepisma saccharinum | reverse complement strand
GAAAAACTAACCATGCTATTGAACGGCTAAGAATAGTATTAGATGTAGCCTACATCGTACGAGAAGACATACAGAGAATGACTTATGACTGAAGTATATACCCACATTTCATTGGTAGGAAATCTGACGGGCAAAACCTCATTTTAGGTCTTTATGGAGAGAGCAACTAGAAAGAATAATGCTTCTGAATCACAGAAAGTTAACAGGAAATGCATTCTGATTAACTATACTATAATATCAACTGTAAGATCAGGGTTATTTCTGTCAATCATGCAAACAAGTCTAGTATTAACCGATTATATGGGTCAAAATAGCTATTCAATCTATTACCGTCCATTGGAGTCTTCGCATCATACCATGAAACTTATGTTGACATGACCTCTCTCATAAATGCAGTACTATTGAAAATTAATAGTGAAAGGTTTCTTCAGCATGAGTTTGACAATACAGATATAAGTACGTTCCATGATATCGACGGGATCCCATATGTTACACCTAGTACCAGTATTAACGCTCAGAATGGTTCTTTCAATTTTGAAGGTATCCGTCTGCGTTAGTACTCAAAGAAAATTGGCGAAAGTGACCTTAATAACGTGCTTTACGATTTCAATGAATTCAAAAAACTGTAGGTACTCTCAACAAGCAGCAACTCACTACATAAATATTTACCACTTTAATTTGAAGTGTCTTGTTGGATTAAACAAGCAATCTGGATGGAATTGCTTCATGAACAATCTTATTGGTAACTATAAAAAGTGTGAATTGATCAGTACCATTTATAAATTTGCATCCTAGTACTATTTACATGCCATTGTGTGTGACAGCGGATCAAAGTAGAAACTTAAGCAAATCTTCGTCGTCACATTTGATCCACTTATGTTCAATTGATTGGGTTCAATTATACTCTTTACGCTAGGGCTCAGAGCGGGATAAAGTAGGAGAAAAGATTCGCAGTGTGAACCCGAATAGTACTTTCATCTCCAAATGTTCATGCAACACATAGTTTCGTTCGAAATTAACCTCAATAATGTCAGGAATTCTCTTTTCACTATTAGTTTCACTTTCAAAATATATCCCACTAAGAGCACACAATAAATCTAAATCAACCATTCTTCTTTTATTGTATTTCTAATGAATAAGTAATTTGTTAAGTTTAATGTATTCATTCCGCTATATTTTCACAAGATCCTGACAATTTCTTTTAAACGATAATCGATTACTAGCCTCTGTTAGAAAATAATAAATATAATCTACAACATTCAATTGAAAATACCATATCTTCAAAGGTAAGTTATACTAAAAACTAAAATTACCAACAACATTTAATTTGCACCTAATAGAAATTCCTGGGGTTTTATTTGCTCTTCCTGAGCAAAGAAATAGCTTAAAATTAGCTTAAAATTTACAGTGCCTCCTTTCTTTTTCTTCTCTTTTTCACTACCCACATAGCGATTTTGACCTGACTCAAAAGTTAATGAAGCTTATTTTGACAAGTATAAAAACTTAATGCAAGCTTAGTAATTTAAGCCAAAAGGTTTAAACAATGTTGAACCAAGCACTCTAGTTGACAAAAATCATGGTTGAAGTAGCTTTACCAGGACAACAAAGGAAAATAAATTGTACTTCTTACAAAAATAAAAATGTTGTCCTGGATAGGAATCGAACGGAGGGCCACTGGCACTCTAATCCGATGCTGTAGTCACTAGACAACGGAGCTACACGCCCTAGTTCGCCTTCGATGAGCTATTTATACTTAGTCCATCAGATCACAAGAGACGTCTGTAGTAAAAGGGTGAGAGTTAGAGAAGATTAGACTACGTCGAAATAGGCCTTGGACGTGATGGAACTTCAGTGCACTGAGACGACAGTGGATCTGAAACGAAAAATCAAATAAATTTAAAGTTTGACAAGATTCCTCGTATAGTTTCTGACAACAGCTTCAATTAGTTTAGATAACAGCCAAGCCACTTATGTTGCTCCAACAAGTTTGTTTCATGTTTGTTTATTAAGTTCAACACAATATCAAACTTAACAGGCTCAAAGTAAGTAATTGACAGCCTTATTGCAAGCTGACATACTATCTGGGTAGGCGAAATATCACATGAAAAGAATTCAAAATATCACATCTATTTTACTTGCCACTACAGAACCAAAAGAAGTTGTCATAATCGTCGAGAGCTCACAACTGCCTAATGGGGATGGGGCACATATAGAAGATAAAGCATTGTTCTCGTGCTGTTGCGCTTCATTTGTACTTCATCAGATAACACAGTAACTGTAAAACAATATTGATATATACATAATTTTAAAGCTTATGAAACAGGCAACAACTTTTATCTCGAACATTTTTTTTTATATTGTTGTTTAAAACAAGCTACACGTAAAAAGTGTAAATATTAAGATAAAAATATAGTTATTGTGCGCTTTTGATCAAAATTACGGCAAAACTACTAGAAATAACGCATGATAAACATTTTTGTAACATGTTATCTGTGAATTATAACAAAAAGAATCATATCGTTTTGTCTATTGGTTACGGAGATATGATACAATTTCTCAAAGTCTGTAAATCTGTAGTTCCGGGGGGATAGGGGGAAGCACAGGAGGGAAATTTGGGGAAAATGTACCTCTAATAGTGATATAATAACTTGCCAAAATTCATCTTTCCTCTAATTATTTCCGACGTCAAACCTTTATTTCCTGGGTTATATGTTGAAAGCCTAGTCGCCGTCTTTGCCATTTTGGAGGTGACGCGCACATGTGATTTTAGGGGACTTTTCGGATTTCATCTGGGAAGTCACACTGAGCAAATTCTGAAAAAAATTGGCTTTTTATAAATTATTTCAGCTCGACACCACTTTTGGTCTTCATGTACTGGGTTAATAGTATTGTTACAAACAAAAATGTCTATCTTATCTTATTTTGGAGTTCCGCAGATGTTTGCGTTGTGAATAGGATAGGATTTACCACTACACCTATTAGGTTCTGGCCTAAGGGCGCAACTTTCACAGAAGCGCACTTTACAAACACAAGTTAGAAATCGCTATTTAAAATGCGAGACAAAAAATATCTAGCAAAAAGCATTAAGGACCATGTAGAGGGAGGGCCAATCACCTTTAGCCCGGGCGAACCCTCGTACATAACTGACTTCAGGTAATTTAAAGTTAGGTTAATTTACATTAGAAATATTAAAACAAACATTAATGCTTATATTAGGAATATTCATTACACCTATTTTTGCCTTTGTACACACCAATAATCGTTTTTAGTCATTGCTACATATAGGGCGTGGAATTTAAAGTAATAAGAAATATATTCTCTTACTGTGGATAGCTTATGTAGCCTATATGAAAAATTAAGTCTATTCTAATCACAAGCCAGTACATTTAATTATTACTGAACCCCAAAACCATCCTATATCACATCGCAGTACATCCAGTGATACTACATGAGAAAATAATCACGAAGCAATGTCTTAAAACGATTCATTGAACTCATTTGTATCAATTCCTACTTCACTAATACCAAAAGCATCGGAAAGATGGCTTGAAGACTATTATATCATCCAAAATACGGGATTGGAAACAAAAAGTATGCGGACAGAAACTTCAAGGTTGCAAACGGATGGCGTACAAAAGACTTGCCCTTCATCATATCACCATCTGCAACTTCACTTATATTTGCGACAGTGATGATTCCATTATTGACATTGAAAATTAATGTATTGAGTGCCTAGAACTTAGAGACCTGCACGGGCCGAATTTTTCAGCCCGAGCCCAATCCAGCCCGAATGTACCTAGGCCCGGCCCAGCCCGGGCCCGGAAAGCTTTAGAAGTTTTTGGCCCGAGCCCGGCCCGGCCCGATAAGTTTTAAAAATTCTTGGCCCGAGCCCGGCCCGATAAGTTTTAAAAATTCTTGGCCCAAGCCCGGCCAGACAAATTTTAAAAAGTTTTGGCTCGAGCCCCAATATAATTGTATCTGGTATATACGATATAATAATAATAATATAATGCATACAAGCCTATGTGAGTGTTTCAACAATGTGATGCACTTAGATTTGCTAGTCATTTTAATTTCATTCTACAGGATTGCCGTTTCAATTTATTTCTAACACAAAGGATCAAAATAATCCTTTCGCTTTCAACAGTAGGATTACTTGTAGTCGTAGGTTTCTTAAATCCGGCAAAGAAGTAGCTAGTCATAGTATAGCTTTTATTTACAAAACAAATTATCAGAAATGTGACCCCACCCGCAAGACCTACATTTGCATGGTATTTAACACCGTATTAGACTGCAACCCTCACTTCATCCACCATTTCTTCCTGCGGGTCGCTGAAGTGGAGAGAAGAACAAAGTGCGGTTTCCCTTCACTTTTATATCAAGACGACAACTCTGACTGTTCAGCCCCTGGGATCTAGGGTTGGATTGACCATATTCTGGTATTGACACGGACTATCAGCAGAGAAAGCTTCAATACGCATTCTTTCTTTTGTTATTTATTGAGGGAAGGGCATACAGTCACTCGTGTGACTGCCGACTGGGGTCAACGCCCCGGTGAACAACTAATCCTCTATAGCAAAAGCGGAGCCGCTAAGCAACACCAGCTGTAAATATTGCATTGTTTGTAATACCTTTCAATCCACGTGGCGTGCACACAGACTTGAACTTTTGGCTTTATTCCAATTATCGTTTAAAGAAAGTCCATAATTATTGAATTGCTTTAAAGAAGTGCAATTAATCGGCCCGAGCCCAGCCCGACATGACGAAAAAGCAAGCCCGGCCCGACCCGGCCCGTGCAGGTCTCTACAGTAGAACTGCATGAAAATACAACGTCTATACAAGACTAGACAAAATGTTCCAAATGTGCAAAATGGTTTGATGAAACTCTTTCAGCTTATCCAAGCAAGTGCTCTACATATGGGAGGAAAGAAATCAAGTGTTTACTTGGCGTTAAGAAAAAGCTAAGCTCTAACGTTCTTTTTAATTTAATTTCCCACTGCGCCATCTATCCCACTGTGTTGGGATATACTATCCCACTGTATGTCCAAAAGCTGGACTTTTTTTGAATGCGTGTTGTTACTACGTAGTTGTCCAGAACCTAACCATTGTATGTTTACGTTCTTTCTACATCATTGACATTTCTTGTAATCTGCACTTTAAGTAAATAAAAGCATAAAAAGACCTCTTTTGTTGACTTAAAAGGTGCGCCACCTGTCTCCCTTTTACACTTTCATTAATTGTCATGTTTTTGTTTTTTTTTGTTTCTTTAATTCACTTTAAAGTGCTTTTGTGTGAATAAAAGTAGTTTGTAATACCTTCTTGTTCAGTGTAATTAAAACGTCTTCCACAAATTGCCTGCAACACTGACGAATCAAAAGAGGGGGCGCGGGGAGCGTGCGCTCCCTCCTTAACGGAAAATACCAAATTTTTATAGTATTACTTCAACAATCTATCTATGAGAAAGCTTCGATTTGATTCCAGACAAATCTTTCTATCTATAATAATACATTTTTGGGGAAACCTGTGCCACAATCACAATCGGCCATGATTGTGAAATGATTAAAAATTTTACTTAATTTGAAATTGGACTTTGTTGTGGTCTCGATGTGATCCTTTGACTGGATAGTTTAAATATAACGCATACAACTGCCGTTCTAATTAATAATGTGATGTAATAAGTTGTTTTAGCGAAATTAATATGATAATAAAGTTTTATGATTAGCAACATTGTGTACTAGATGACAGACAATTGCTTTTCTTTTTCAATTGCTCTTCTATAGGTCTTTCACTTTCATAAACTTATTTTAGATAATAACCTTGAAATAGTCACCAAAATAACAGTCACTTACGCAATAATATGCGATATTCTTTAATACGGACATCTTCAAGCAAGGGAAATTTGGTGATGTTCCGTAAATATTTTATGCTTGTAAGCATAATTCTATAAGAATATATTCTAATTTTGATCCTATATGCAGTATTTCATTGTACAGTATATAAACGGTTTGTAAATTGAAAGGCGACTTCTTTAACGCTCGTAATATATTTTGGAATAATTTTCTGCTGAAGCAATAAGCCACTGATTTATACTCATGTAAGTGTAGACATGAACATTCTTTACTACGTCCTAAAGTTTAGCTGCATTTCGAGTTATTATTGAGTAAGGGTGGTTATTATTATTGAGTGGGAGTAGAAACAAAAAGTTCTCATCAAAATAAGGAAAAAAAATGTGTCTCTGTAATTTGTCGAGTTCCGCTTGGTTTTGGAGCTACAGGCTGCAGACGTGCCTTGGCGACACTCTTCTACGGTCCGGAATGAGAAAGCTAGCAGCCAGGAATGTTTATGTCTACCAGGGTTTCAGAAAGGAAATGATGCTACCCTGAGTTTGAGATAGATAGATTAAATTTAGAAGTACGCTTTAATGCATTTTTCCGCACCTAGAAAAAGCTGAAATCACGGGCCTACATTCGAAGTTCCTAAATCCACACCGTTTGACCAATGTTCACCAAATTTTGCATGAATTCTTCATTTAGTCACACAAATATTGTAGAGTATGTATATGATATTAACAACCACATTTCATGGGATACCATGCTACTAATTTTGATCCCGTAACAATAGATAAGCCAACAGGCTAGTGCGATAGTCAATATTATTCTCAGGGTAAAAATAAAGTGACACTTATACGAACTTTACACAAAATCGCTTGTAAGTTGTTCGAAAGTTATAAATTAATATGTGTGTTCGATAATCAATAAATGTTTATAACATTTTCTAAACACTTAGATAATAAAGGAAATAGCTCCGTGAAAATAATAATCTTCATATACATAGATCTTTAAAATGCCATAGATGATTCGGCCAGATTGTAAGCCCTTTAGACGATGTCTATATTTTATTTTAACATTAATATTATCTTTGTTATAACTTTACAAACTCGATTCCTTTGTTAATAGAAATTTGTTAATTAATAGAAATTCATATCTTAATGCGAAACGAATTTGATTTCAAATTACACGGCTGATTATGATCAAGTTCACAACCTGATTATTTTGCTATGAAAGAGCTGAACTTTGATTAAAATGTTGTTGAATGCGTACACCGTAAGAAATAGTGGACTTCTTTACACTTTAAAAGAACTAAATTCGTAAGAAGCACTTAAAACTGAACTTCAGAAAAAAACATGTTAAATATCCCACACTCCTTATCCACATTACTTAAGAGAACTTCAGAGAAGACAAGTGAATTTAGTGTATTATTTTGCACACTGTACATGGTTAAAGGTTTAACTAATTCTACTGAAGATATTATTCATATTCATTCTTGGGAAGAAATGACAAGTTGTCAAAACATGTATGCTTCCATCCTTGCTATGGTAAAGATTCTCTAATATTAACCCATTAACATGAATAACGGACTTTTATTGTCATTTGTCATGTCTCCATGTTGATTTTGAAGTTTCATATCCGATAGCAACAATACACTTACAAGATCAAATTACACTGAATACATTCTTTCCGCTACTTACTTTTTCTATTGTTTACAAAATTTCAGAGAACACTCATTTACACTTAACATGATGTAAGGAATAGCGGTTTTCTGCGGCAAACCTTGGAAAAGCAAACTACACTGACAAAGTTCATAACTGTTTCACCATTTGGGACTAATAAAGAGAAACTATGTTCGTCTAACTCATTGCTAAAAATAACAGTATTATTAATAACAACCAATTTTCGTTTTATGACATGTGTTAACCAACTAGAATGTGTAATCCAGATCAAAATTTACATAAATATTTTGACTCACTTTGCTGTACAGTGCAACACTGCAAAATACTAACTTGTAGAAAGAGATACTATGTTTCAAAATTTTATCTTTTTAAAAATATTACCAAAATAACTAACAGTACTTTACATTACTTTTGCTGCATCACGAGTACAATCCATAAGTGAGCGCGAGAGATGTAAAATATCATACGCTCATATGGTTTTATTTTTAAAAATTAATATGTACCAATTAAATTAAACTAACGGAAATTGTCTTCAACCTGAAGGTGAATTACCAAGCGGCCGTAGTTCAGTTGGTAGGGCGTTGGCTTAGCAATCAGAACACCTTGAGAACTAACTATCCCAGCGATCGGCCATCCTGAGTTTTTTTCTCAGGATATTTCCTCAGTCATACCAGGCAAATGCCGGGATGGTACACACTATCTAGGGCTTGTCCGACTACTTTAACATCTTCTCGCACACGCTATTCCGAAGTGAGACTGAGCAGTCAGAATGGGCGTCTTCTGGGATCGTTTTCAGAAACTTCTGATTGCTAATCAATGGGAGGGGGGGGGGGTCGGCTGACATTTCCACACTATATTCTGCAGTTCCAACCCCCTCACATATTAAATGAAACAAGGCTGATAGGATGTAATACCTTATTATATAGTCTGTTCTCTAATGCATAGCGTATAAATTCCTTTGTGGTTTGATGTGCTTGGGTCTTAATCTTTCTCCCACATAACTGAAAATGACGCTTGTTCTAGTAGATGCGCTCCAAGTTTGAAAACTTTCAGTCGTCAAACTTTCGCTGCCATAACTCGGATGACAACGTGTTGTTGTGCCTAAAGTAAAAAGCTCGTTAACTGAATTGAATTTTTGCCTTTAGTCAGGTCGGAATAGTATAGGCGAAAGTATGTTAGAAGGAAGTTAGTGAGAGCCTAGTTTAAAGGTACCATCCTGTCATTTCCCTGGTTTGACTGAGGAAAACTCCTGGAAAAATCTCAGTCAGGACATACAGCCTCGCAGGATCTACCGAGTGCTCTGCTCTGCCAACTTTGCTACCGTTGCTTGGTAAGAAAAAGGTCGTTAAAAGAAGTTATAGGAGCAAGCTGCGTATGTTCTGAATGTTGAAAACAAAGGTGAACGTTGAAGAAAATAGTGAAAATTTCACAGTGCAGAGTCTCCAATAAGTTACGTGTTTCACTAAACTGAAACTACTAGTGTCACCGACCGTCACGAGATTAAAAATGGCCAGGTAGATCCAAATTTTAAATTTGTTTTTTACATACTTTCTTTTATTGAGACAGTAGTCGGCGTTACACAGGAATGAAACATAAATGAAATACTTTTTAAAAAGGGCATTAATCCAGGGGTATAAGTTTTTGGGAAATTGAGAAAAATGTTTTAAAATGTAAAATAATAAAATAAGATAAATTCTATGGAAGTTAGAAGGTTCGATGATTCGAAAGTGATTCTGATGATGAGTCTTGAAATTTTATCTCTGTTGCAATATCTGAATGTGTTATTGGTCAGTAAAAGTTGAGAACTGATGCCATTAAAAAAAATGAAAGAGAAAGTAAAGAAAACACATCTATTTCTTTCTATTTGCTCGTTCATTTATGCTTCTAAACCAAGATAATGTTGACTCCATACATTATCAATTAAATTCCTCTAAAGTTTATAACACTGAGTTATCAATGAAATGAAAATTATACTTTGACAGCAAGTTTACTATTCGTCTTGGTTTTCATTACTCACAGCCCACTTTAAAGTCTCGTCATAATATTCTAAGTACTCGTCAGGCACATCACACTTTCGTTTTCGCCAAATCCTTAATTTTATTGCACTCGGTGGAAAGTTTCCCTAGTGAATAAGTTCGTGTCCTTATGAATGAGAGAGTAATTGATTTATTCCTTACATTTTAATAATAATACGTGTAGTTGTAACTATATTTACTGAAACTTTGTAAAACTAGAAATAGCCAAATTGTGGACTGGTGCCCTTTCAGAAATAAATAAATAATACGATTCAAATAAGAGTCTTACTTTTATTAAAATAATTTATGTATAAACTTTTTTTTCTAGTCAATTTTCTGTACGTCCACAGTGTTTCAGAAAAATAGCCATTTTCTTCTTACTTAATACGGTTTGAAGAAGGACGTTTGCGAGTGACTTATCAGCCATGGTATTATTATTATACTAACATGTTGCTTGGGATATGATACGGCCCTAGCTAAAATATTAACAAACTGATTTGTACCAAGTTCACTGCAAACAATTCTTACATAAGCTTACTTCAGTAAGGATTATTTTGTCAGTTTATATTTCGGTTCAAGGAGCGCAACTTTAGTTAAAATATTGACTTCGTGCATGGAAGAAATGTATGAACTAATTGTAGTCCATGCTTCATGATAAATTACTGTGTCAAATTGTACTACGAGACAATGACCAGTTATGTACTTGAACATGTGTGACATAGTGGCTTGATACATATTTCCGCTTTTTGTATAATCTAATACAAGTTCTTATTGTGTTCACTCTGCAATTGCTTTTCTTAAATCAACGAAAGAATATACACCAAATATTTCACTAAGACTTTATAATATCAGCTCCAGTTTTCTATAGTTCGTGGTTTTATAATAAAACACCTATACTTTTATTTATAGATGAAATATTATTTTTTATCATTTATGAATAGTATGAAAATTTTACTATTTGAGATAATGATACCTTTTTGCTTTTTGCCACTGTCTCTACCTGGTGTTAAAAATGGTTTCTTGAGAACATTGGAAGGTTGCAAGATATATGCAGTAGGAAATATAGGGAGCGGACACGTACCAGATAAGTCCATGGACTTGTTCCATTTATGATTTAAAATTTTATAAACCACGCTACCTTATATGAATTGTATTGGATGATTCAAATTAGTTACCTTTATAAGCATGCCTCTCAAGTTAGTTTTAAAAAGAATTCTGACGTTTATCGAAAATTGGAAGATAGTGAAGACAATATTTTGATATTAACAGCCTTTCAGATGAATCAGTTACCGATACATAAAAAATGAAGCGACAAAATACATGTATAGCAAATAACTAATTTCAATGCTAGTACTTTTCACGTCGAAAATAAAAGATATCAATCAGATTTAGACTAATATCAGTTCATTTTTTTTTACTATGTTTCTAATCAATGCTAATTTCTTTGCTGGCTGGACTGGAATAAGAACATTAGGTAAAATAACGTAATTCATCTGATTTATCCACAAATTGGTCATAAGCCGCACGATCTAAGCATTATCAAATTTATTTCAATAATGCACTCAAATAAATAGCGCTACAATAGTTGCTCCTAGGGTTTCTGTAGAGCTCACATGCCTGCAACGTTGGCAGCGCGATGGTAGTGAATCCATTGGCGTCACAACTTGATGTGCCTGTGAACACTACCAATAAACATTGCACTTAAATAGAAGCATCCCTGATAATAGAGTATTTAAGCATCAAAATGCTATCCTATATAATTTTTCTAACGAAAAATTCTAGTAAAAAACGAAACTAAACAGTTTTTCTTCATTTTTTTGACCTATCCGTTTTTCCATATCAACTTTAAGTTATCGTCAGTGCAATATGCGTGTTAGAAATTGAATTCAGAAGAATATCACCACTTTGCAAGGAAGAACAATGGCGAATAATATTATCCAGTACAGTAAATGGTAAAATTCTACTCTTTTCGCGCCATCTGTTGGATAATGTGGAATCCCAAGCTTTACAAGACAATAAAAATGTCATTGACTGAAAAATAATTTACATACAAAACTTTCAAATTTGATTTTTTTTAAATAATCGTTAAATATGAGCACCGTTGGATAAAAATAATATATATACTGTATATATAATTTTTGTGAAGTTACCTACTCTCTATCATAGCGAGAAGATTAATTATAGATGATGTTTCGCAATATTCCTATCACATGACGGTGTTGCTTCTCTGGGGAGATGAGAAGAGAAGGAGTAGTATAAGAGATGATAGGGAATGAGGGGGGATGACAACACAAAGGACGGAGGTTTAGGAAGAGATAGAAAGGGAGGAGTAGATCCCCAAAAGACGGCGACATTTTCAGTATACGAGGACGACAAATTGTTCATTACACACGTCGTTAAAACTAATTATTCCCACCTGGTTTTTACACTTTCCCTCTCCACTCTTTCACTCCCCATCTACGCGAAAGGCACCTCCAACCCAAACACGGGGCACAGTTTACTGCACATTTGCCTGCATCGTTAAAAACAACGATGAAAGCGTTTTGTGCTCGAAGGACTCATTAACTGTCGACAATGCCGCTGTCAAATATCAACTCTCTCTCTCTCTCTCTCTCTCTCTCTGTGATACACACACATACACACTCTCTGTCCTTTCATTTGCTGTCTTCCTGCACATCTATATATATAGTATATCTCTAATTTCTACCTATAATTTCTCTGCTTTAATGTATCTATCAAAGTCGCTTTCTCCTTATTATTTGCTACAACTGCTTCCCACTCCCCCGTGAGGTGTGAAAAAATATACAAGGGAAACGTTATGATGTTAAAATGTGACTCGCCCTTTCACTCTAGAACGTGAAACTTTTGTTTGTTAGCATTTTTGGATATAAAGATATTTGAGTACAAATGTAAGGGAGGTAACGTAAATAATTCTTTATTTAAATTACACTCATGTGTACCGTTTTACTCATTTTAGCCGACGTGATAATCACAAAATATTAGATTTACTTTTAAAGACTGATTTCATTTTATTTTACTCTCCTTGACTTTGGTTCCAGCATTATGATTATCCTCTTATTTTTAACAATTCACTGAATACGCAGTCTAGATTTTATTAGGCTTTGAATATACATGCCACGTTAAAAGTGGTGGAATTAGTGATACCTGCTCTCACATGACGTAAACCCCACTCTAACCACAAATCTGGAAGCAAGCTAAAAGTTTCTATTCTAATTTACTTGTTGGTATAGGCGCGGGAAATGTAAGTGCTATGGCATGTAGATTCACATTTACTCGATTTTGCTCTTAATTTTTTAATTCACAAATAGCACATAGAATACTGTAGTTATTATTGTATGAAAGGATATATATGTAATCCGTATTATTGTAATACATGTATTTTTTTTTAAATCCTGTACGGATTCCTAGATATGGCTAAAGCTTTCTATAATATACGGAAATAAAAATTCCTGACGCGAACGTGATTTTTTTCCCTAAACTTTTGGGTCAGCATGTGTAGGCAGGAGCAACACGTGTGTTGTTGCTCTGTTTCGATATTCAGTAACATGCATGTATTATGGAAGGCTTGTGAAAAAAAGGAATATCGGCACAAGGCTTCAAAGAAGTTATATAGTCTACGGAAGTACTGTATATGGAAATTATATGCACACCAAGTACACATATTTTAAAAGTGTTGAAAACATTACGACAATAGATGTCCTGAAGATCAGTGCATGCCTGATAGATGTAAGCAAATGTAAGTTTGGGGTAGTACCGACGTTGACCTAAAAAACAGATAACATCAAGTTACTGAAATTCATTCAAAACAAAGTCATATCGAAGAAACGAGTTAACCCCGCCCCCGTGATTTAGAGAAACGTATCGACTTCACAATAGCTTCAAAGGAAAATCACTGAACTGAATAAGACTAGCAGACTGTACTAGAAGTTGGATATAGATAATGGAAACAAAGAATCATAACCTAAAACAATTCGTAAAATGTATTAAAAGCGAAATAAAGTAAATGGAATAAGAACAACTGTTGGTAACCATTGAAAGAGATGCCATCCAAGAAAACTAAGGAAGAAATAACGAAGAAATAATAAGTGAACTGATTAAATCATTAGGAACAAGGCAACTGTAAAGCACATTGAGTTCCCTCTTTAAAGAAGTGACAAACCTACAACAATTGTTTTACAAAACTGATTTCAAAGCACTTGAGACAATTGACTAAAAACACTATATATTAGGATCAAAATTTAAACCTATATTCCCCTATTTCCACTATTATACGGTTAGCTCACTGCAAACTAGCGTAAAGTTTTGTATGAAACAAAAGAATTCGCGAAAGCAGAAGAGTTGTACTCCTTGTTTGAGTGAGAGGTCGAACAGTTTTAATTCATGAGATAAAATGCGTTTTCAAGGAGGTAAGAAATAATAGAAGACACTTAGCTATATCAAAATCTAAATGCATTTCTTTAGAAGAAGTAAATGGTTTTAATAATTTTTATAAAGTTAAAGCATGGTTAGCGAGATTCATTGTAAACACTGCTGCTAATAATTTTATTCACAAGATTAAAACGTATAAAGTAGCTAAAATTGAGCACATAGAGTAAAATTGTGTAAATTAAAATCACGTAAGGATTTATTACCTATGACAAAGAGATAGACTTTATTAACAAGTAATTAGGGCTATGAAAAGATCAATATTGAGTTACGGGAACACTATCATATAGAAAATAAAAGAAAGTTTACCAGTTGATAAGCAGGCCTAATAAGAAGTACAGTAAAAATATCAGAGACTGTAAAAAGCATTTAGGCAAAGTATGGAGAATCGCTCCATATTAAGAAAAGTGACGAGACGAATACCGGAATTTACCAATTTACACAAATGAAGGCTTTGCAAAATCTAAAAGTAAGCATAATCTGCTTACTTTACGTATTCAATGACCACACTGTAGTTACGGAGAGAAACTTCTGAATGATTGAGCAACGATTATCACAAATATAAGTTGAAAATTTATTATTTTTTAATTCATCTTGAATTTCCCCGATGTACATTTTAAGTTTTCTTTTTAATGATTTGGCATTATTTAATAAGATTAATTCAATCTCTTGCGCGGAAAAAACTGACTTTATTGTTCAGTTTTTTGAGTGGTTGTGTTTCTTTTCTTTTCTTTATTCCTAAATCGGTTCAAGTGATCGCAGCTAATTTTCTTCTGAATTAGTTTCAGAACTCTCGTCATTGTCTTGTGAAGTTTCATTAGGAATCGTTTTCCACACTCGTTCTTCAATTCAGGATTTATCAAACTATGTTGCTTGTACCAGTACTGGTACGCCGATTTGGTGAAAAAACAAATAATCAATATATATCTGACCGAACACATACATTATCAGTGATTGAACGAATTAGTATCTGAAGTCCAGCCCAAGTTCTTAAAAATTGACCTATTCATAATGAAGCACATGCAATAAAGAGCTTGTGTTTTACTTATGACAAGTTTGATTTCAGGAGCCCCAAAGTGTAAAATCATAATATCATATTATATAGTAATTCCGGGAGTGATGCCTCACCTAACAATAAAACGTCACAGTACATTGTTAACTCATATGAATCAAATGAACCATATACCATTCTAATTAGTGTTTATTATAGAGCAACCTGAATTGCAAAAATCGAAGACACTGTATTTGGCTATCTCTTCCAACTATGTGGGAGAGATGCCCCACCAACTTAAAAGAGACGCCTCACCTCAATAAAATACACTTTGCCTCAGTTCGATTTGTGTAATTTCCAGAGAGGGGGAAGAATTAGTGAGATATATATTATACGGTATTTTGGGATCGTCCTTATCCCAGGTTAGAGGTATATACCTGTAAAAAGTACCAGAAAGATTTTTGCCGAGAGGGGGATAATCCCAACCATCCCCTGCTACAAATCGAACAGTGCTTTGCCTGATAGATTGCATTTGTTTAACAATATCATTTATTATATATGGCTAAAGTACAAGAAGAAATTCCTGGTTACTTTTCTGGCTCGTCCTCGACTTAAAACATGTTTTGAACTATATATAATATCCTTTCCCTCAATTAATTTCTCATACTGAACGAATTTAAAATAGAAATAATTCAAAGGTAATGAAACACTCATAAATAAAGAAAATTCCCTACCATAATGTAGGTCCTAAGTACTAGATTTTCTTTTTAATCTTTAAGTGCAAAACTATTAATTTCGTAAAAACTTTGGTAAACTTTATTTTGTATGGTCCAGTCTAGTAACTGCTGACTTCGGCCCATCACAATTATCCGTCACGTTCGAGTTAAAAGACACCCATGCCCCTGCCCCTGCCCCTGCCGAGACTCGAACCGAGACCTTCGAGTTGTTGGCCTGACACCTTAGACCGCACGGCTACCTGGTCGGCTTGTTAATTTCGTATTCAATAACTTCTCAACGCAATGTGAAAATTTATTAACATTATAATTTCAGCAGTAAATGTAAAACACTTTTAAGAATATAGCACATAGAACTAAATTTCAGCTTACAGAAACAAAACACGGGTTTTAACCAATGCAACATTGCTACAAACGTGAATTATACAACATGAAAACAAGTTTTGTTGGAGAAAGCATTTTCTAAAACAATCACTGAAAGTTTTAGTATTTTAACAGTATGGACGTAAATGATTGTATTACCATTGTTTAAAGCAGTGTTGAACAATATGTTGTCAGGCACATCAACACAAATGTTTCACTCTGCATATTTTTGTCTTGTATTTTCAAAAATGTTACTGTAATGCCCTTGTACCAGTACAAATTAGTTACTATTCATGTATGGATTTATGTCAGTTTCGTTTACTGTATACTTTGACCTAGCAACTATGTGTAGCGATCAGCTGTTATGCTATTGTTTTTTCTAGTAATTAGAATGTTGATTCTGTTACAGCCTTAGATTGTTGTAATTAATGAGCTTGGAGAATCGTTACATCTACTTATTCACTTATTGATATACAATTACTGATGCTTCTATGAAGAGAACCAGTTCTTCTAGAATGATTGCTACTACTCAGCTAAGTATGTATAATACTTATTGTGCATGCGATGTTATGTGAATTGCTGCTTATTACCCTTGTCTATACGTAAAGCATTTGATGCAAAGGATTTACGTTTCTCATCATACTTTGTTTGTGTTGTGGTCCTACAGATGTATAATCACAATAAACTTATATTGGTTTCTGGAAATAGATATGCTTCTTTCTGATTGAGTTCCAAGGTAATAGCGTAAACTTAAGGCTTCACTTACTTTAGGTACTCCCCTTGGCAGTGTGCAAATTAAACTTTTCAGACAGGGGGTGGGGGGAGAATAAAACATAACGCGCGGATTTCATATATACAGGAGGTCCATAAAGTCCGTT
>JAGDQP010041345.1:0-16938 GCA_022664845.1 Lepisma saccharinum | reverse complement strand
CCCTTTGATAGCTATGGTAGTAAATTTAATTGACCTTACCTCTTCGTTTCCTCCCTTAATTTCTGCTTCAAAAATGATTATAACTTTCGAGTGGAAAATTCTGCACCCATCACTTTGTACACTCTAGCTGAATTCCTGGAATCTGCTTTCACAAATCCAACGTCGATCGTGTTTACCTCTTGTAAATAAATCTTCCCAACACATAAAAGAAATACAATGTAAATATTTGCTGTCTTGTAATTCCATCTTTACTAGTCGGACAATAGTAGACTCCGTCCGCTTTGGACATCTGTGGCATTGACCAATGAAATTGCGTTTATTTTTGCGGGAAATTTTGGCACCCGGTCCTACAAACATGGCCGCCATGAACATAAAAAACGGCTTCACTTTGATGACGTAGGACTTTCTCTAAGTTTTATCTGCTCTAGGATACTAACCACATTGTTAAAAATATCCAGACTTCTCTGCAGGCGTTACACAAGACAAGACAAGTCCCCTGGAGGCGATTTTTTTTCTAGTCGAGTATTTGAAGTTCTAAAAGTACGGTTCAATGAATGTAAATCCCTATGTTGGCTAGATGTCATGGAATGACTGTAAATACTACGGCGAAACAGCCGTTTGCCAGATTCTAGCATGGATGAAAAACCCGGGTTCGATTCCAGGCGGGAGGTAAGTTTTTTTCTTATTTTTATCCTTCAAAATATTTTTTATACGTTTATATTTATCATTAATAATTGCTTTTTTATATTTTTCATAGATTATCTTAAATTAGTGGCCATGAGATCGTGGAGGTTAGGTAAGGTTAGGTGCAATCATGTATTTTTACTACTACAGAGTTTCCCATTTGGAGCACCGTCTCGTGCGCATTCATTGGCCAATCAAAACGAAGAATTTAAAAAACTAGACTCAGTCAATTGACAGTAATGTCTTAATATAGAATACCCTATTAAGGCAGGACCATTCTCGTGCAGGGGCATTATTCCTTAAATAACTCTGACAAGCGGCTGATTTGCAATTGCCAGTTTGGCGTTTTGGTAGTATGTCGAAAAGCTAATCCGGAGACTCGGGATCGAATCCTGGCGTGGTTACGTTTGTATTTCTTTTTTAAGAAAAATTACTTTTCTCTTTTTTTTTCATATAAATTTAATAAAATTAGTGACCAAGGGCACGTGAAGGTTAGATCAGTCAGGTACGGTGCTTTTGTTTTATTGCACACGCGATTATATCGTGTTTTTTCAGGCTTTCGAAAATAGGACTTTCTACGTTGAGACACTAGTCACCTGACTTCTCTTCTAGTTATTTGGTAACTGAGGAGAGTGCTTGATGTGTAAAATTTAGTCTTTCATTATGTATTTAGGTACGATACGATAGGTACGATACACTTCTCGCTTGAAAACTACGATATGTTGAAAGATGTTCTAATTATGTAAGATCAGAGCATATTATACGTTATTTGACTCAAGCTTTTTCTAATAAAACATGGTTTTGAAGTCAATTAATAATAATTAGCTATTTACTGATATATTTATCTCCTTTTCTATGACTTTTAATTCATGGAACGTTGCTTACAAAAATCAGAAATTCGATTTTCGAAAATATTCAAACAAATTAGAATGTTTGACTATTATTTAGATTCAGATCGTGGGTATCATTATTATTATTAGTAGTAGTAGTAGTAGTAGTAATAAAAATATTATTCAGCTAAGAAGATTTTCGATTGGTTAAGTTTATTGAGTCAAAACTATCCTCCAGTGTGTTTATATCTAACAAAATAAATTCAAAGCCAAAAATATGGAGAAATTTGAGGGTTTCTTTTTAAAGATTTCTCATTTTTATGACAAACGTTACTGAAAATTTCCATGCATCTATTTGTCTGGCTTTCCTGGCATTTTCCGGAAAAGTAGCTGAGAAGATTTTAACAGTGTATGTCAGTTATAAAACTTGCCAATTATATTATATTCGTTTTATGATTCAAATACACATTAAATGTATTATTTACTCATTTATTTAACGTAACTTAATTATTTTCAGAAATAAAAAATTGAAGAGCACAACTCACATACACAATATAGGTCAATTTTGAGTTCGAGTAAGAATTTTACTCGATATTCAAAAGTACACTTAAATACTATGATAAAAACTTTATTTTGTATGGACCTTTGTTCTTAACTTTTGACTTCGGCCCGTCACGATTATCTGAGTACAACGCTCATTAAAATCATACACATCCATGCCTCAAGCGAGATTCGAACCAACGACCTTGAGAACGCTAGCCTAATGCTTCAGACAGCACGACTATCTTGGTCAGCTTAAATACTATGAGAACGCGTTAGATATTATCACTTAAAGTGGTTCCCAATTAGTTAACCACGGACCCCGTACTTTTTAATAGTCATATTAAAAGAAGAAAGAGTACATTTACAGAAACCTATATTTATAATAATTTAGAGGTAAAACAAAAAGTCCAGGCTCATAATAAATTCTTCATTTAATTAAAATGGGAAAAATCATGGCTCTTTAGGTTTCAGATAAATTTGTTTCAATATCTGGTTCGATATTTCCTCAAACTCGAGGCGATGTCTGTGATTATTCTTCAGATAGCAACATGCCGAAAATGTTTGTTCACAAACATATGTGGAAGGATATAGAACTAAACGTTTCAAAGCTTTTTCACCTACTTTCTTATAGTCAGAATATACGGTACCTTTACCCAGAATTGATCAAGTGTACGTTGTTTAAAAAATATCTTCCACGAAACCATCACAAAGTACTTCAACAGGTTCATCTTGCTTCTCCTCAAATAAAATGGTCAACTGTTCCTCACAATGATCAAAAAGAAAGATTTTCTTATCTATGAATTTCTGCAATCTGATGTAGGGAAGTAATCTCTTAAGCTAGTCGCTAAAACACGCAGATGTTGTGATGATATGTTTCACAATTGTTGGTAATCGTTTCTCAGTAGACTCCAGAAATGACTTCAATGTTGATAAGTTACTGAGACTACCAACTTCAGATCGGTTTGCCCAGAGCTTTAGTTTCATAATGACTTCATCGTTCTTATCTTCAACACGAAAAATATTGACGTCACGGCATTGTTTTGAATTACAAAAATATAACTTAAGTAAATTGCCGTACACATCCAGGGAAAGTTGTCCAACTGATCACATGTGAATTTAGAATTTTTCGGGGCTGCGATGAAATGCACAGGTGGAGAGTAGTGGGGTGCAGGAAGTTAAGAAAAACCTTAATCTTACTAATTCTAAGTCTCGGGCAGAGGAGGCGTGAAAAAGGACCATAGGCAAGATATTTTTGCGGAAATGCTCACTTGTGGGAGAATTAAAGAAATGACATCCAAAATATGACGTTTGAGAAGACGGGGAAGAGAACTGTCAGCGAGGAGTGAAAGGGAAGAAAATTGCCAAATTTGGAGAAGTCTAAGAATTTGTGTAAAAATGGGTTACGCGCGCATGCGCAAAAAGATACCAGTATCATAATCCAAGAATGATATCACGGCCCCCTAAAATTGGTTACGCGGATCCCCGGACCAAAAAATAGGAAACAATAACCTAGAGAATTTACGAATTTTTGCACATCATAAACTACATAGTAACTTCCAATGTCCATTCGAGTAAGTTTTTTTAATACTCGACAAGGGTACAA
Source organism: Lepisma saccharinum (assembly GCA_022664845.1). Classification (NCBI taxonomy): domain Eukaryota; kingdom Metazoa; phylum Arthropoda; class Insecta; order Zygentoma; family Lepismatidae; genus Lepisma; species Lepisma saccharinum. Next base: position 13,278 of record JAGDQP010041345.1, on the reverse strand, counting down.
TAGACAAGGGTAAAATAGATTAGATTGGTTTCTTTTTACTAACATGGACGCATTTTAGTGTGAGCCCGTTTTGGATAACATTTAAGGCTAGTCCGACATTGCTTCATTTGTTTTCAACTTAACCTACAAATTTTCAATTTGAGAAAATTTCCTACGGCATTTTTTACCTTCTTTTCGATCAGTAATAATAACTTGGGACTTACGTAATTTGCATGCCCCAATATAGAGCAGGGTTCCCACTTATTTGCCAAGATCAAATTCCCTGACTTTTCCAGGTTTTTCAGGCCACTATTCAGAAATTTCCAGGTACCCCATTTTCTATATATATCATAATTCCATGGGAAAATAAAGATCATAGTTGCATGGAAATAAAGATACATCAAAATATTTCACTGTGTTCTTTTCTTAAATTGCTTCATGGTTAGCACATTAGCCTGCAAGTAATTTCAAAAACGATCTAACATTAAATGCCTGCTGTAGCTAAATGAACTTTAAACAATAAGCTATCAAATTCCCTGACTTTTCCAGGTTTCCGGACATTTTAGTGAAATTCCCTGGCTTTTCCAGGACTTTTTAGTGCTAAGCTTGATTCCCTGACTTTTCCAGGTGAGTGGGAACCCTGATAGAGCCAAATGTTTACTCATGTCGCCGAATTTGATGTCCTATAACTGCCAAATTGATCAAATCTAAAAGGAACACAATAAAAGTATAAGATTATGAAAAATAGAGCTTCTTCAATATACAAGTACGCTGTTTTCAAGCTCAAATAAAAACCGCAACTAATACATTAATATTGATAAGTGTAACCTGATTGGTTGAATATAAGACAAATTATAAGTTTACTATAGTAATGTTCTCAAAGATTGTTACAGCAATGTTACATTTTTCAAATATATATATATATATATAATGGTAAAACAGGTAGAAGAAAGGATACTTACATTGTAGATTCTTGAGACAACTGTACAATAACATCACAAACATAATAGAAAAGCAGTACGTTTTGCAAAAGCATTTTCAACTGGTAAGAGAGAAAATGGACAGAGCAGACAGGTGCGGGACTGGTGTTAAGGAAACGCCATATTGTCAAGAGATGCAGGCTGATAGTGAGGCCAGGTTAAGGAAGCGGGAAAATGACTAGATGAGACGGAGGAAACACCAAATGGAGAAGAAAGTGCGATGGTTACTAGAATCATGTAAGGGGTTTCCTGAATGAATAAGAGGGTACAGAATCAGAGGGGAGGGGGAAATAAAAATAATAATAATAAAGATGAAGGCGAAAACAAAAAAACAATATATAAAAATATAATAAAACTGAAACTAGAAACGGAACAAAGAGGAGAAAGGAAGAAGGAGAAGACACTGACCTGCAGGGAGTTACAGGCAGTTGAGGCTAGGTTATGGTTGGCGAAAAGGATAGAGATATACGTCTCCTAAAATCTCTTTCTAACTAGCCGTGATAAGAAGTGTGTTCAGGTATAGGAGGAGGAAAATATATTTTCCCTTATTTAACATTTTATTACCCACCACATAAGGGCAATGAAAAACTTCTTAAGCACAGCCAAAGTTCTAGTGTTCTGTCTCTCTGTGCATGTTCAACTATTTGATTTATAACGTTTGGACGTCACGGTGCAGAAATTCACCTTAAGGAATAAATGCAAATATTGTATTATTGGTTTCCTCACTCAAATTTACACTGCAACTCACAACATTTTTCTTTATTAACTGCATTAAAGTTCAGTGTGTTCTGTGCTTGGCAAGATTTTCCACAACTTTATACTCTCCGCTCTTCCACAGTGTAGAACTAATTACACCTACAGTAGCACCTTTGGGGTTCGATTGCTTCCAATCCAATAACATCTTCATGGTAGCCTGCAATAAAGAGAAAATGTAAGTTTAATAACTAGTATTGTTAAACACGCCAAAGTAATTACAATAAAAAAAAAATACTCGCAGGTTACTTGTTGTATTGCGAGGTTTTGGAATAGAAAATCAATCAAACTATGATACTGAGCATTCGATGACCAACCATCGTTAACATCTGTAATAAAGATGCGTCTGTTTGAAACCTAAAGTTACAGTAAACTCTAGAAAGGTATTTCTTCTATTGAGTTCAATTAAACATGTAATTAGAATGATTTAATTCTACTTATAAAGTAGTCTCCACTCGATGCAGCATAATCACTATTAAATTACAATGTTCCTAAACAGTTTCTAAACTAACACCGGTTGTTTTATCGAGATAGAAACGTCAATATTTAATTAGGAAGTAATGTAAGAAACGGAAGGAGAAAGAAAAGATGACAGACACGAAATAATGTTTAAATTTGCAATAGAAAGTTTCCGTTCCATTAATAATTTCTCAGGATAAGTCTTAAGATACTTTTGAGAAGAATTACGCTATATATTTTATGATAATATTTAGTTGTAGAAAATCATTTCACCTAATCCAGTAACAGCTTCATCAGATGATTGCATTACAGTATAATGTTGGATTATGCTGAATAGTTAAATTCCAGACGTGAAACCATTACTTATACAGTAAAACACTTGAAAAACGTAAAACCATTACTTATACAGTAAAACACTTGAAAAATTATGTGTTTGTCTGTCTTAAATACTTGTATATTAGAATCGTATGATCTTTTACTTAAAATAAAACATGAGTCCTTGCTATTCCATGATGTTTTTGTTGTTGTTTTTCTTCAATTTCAGAACTACCAAATCCTAGCGGAGAAATGTTGAACTGTATACAAGTAAAAACGTTACTGAAAAGGAAAAAAATTGAGTCTACCTATATGTTGGGGTCATATTGTATGTATCGAAACTGACTGTATGTAAATAAAGAATATTGCCTTAATTCGAGCCACAATTTGTTGGCTCCATACAATAAATAACATGTGTGACGAATTAATAAATGATTTATTTAAATTACATACATGCGATCTATTTTTGTTTAGGTTAGTTCTATAACCTAAACAATGCAAATTCTTTAATTCACCCTTCGTTGGTGTACTTGTAACCGCGATCGCTCACGCTTTGTTTCTCAGGCCAGTAAGCATTACGATTTTTTTAGTCTTTTCTAGCTACCTTGTAAAAAATCAAGCTTTGAATTATATGTACAATTTTGATCCAAATTGACAGACGTTCATAATCTTATAGTATTTGAATTGTATGCTGTGAATGCTGAAACATTTCCTTTTCTTCTTTTTTTAAATTGTCTCGCGCTATCAAAATCTGTTGCAAATTCACATTGCGTGTTGCTTTTGAAGCGGAGAAGAATGTTGGTAGAACAGTCAATTGTTTTTTTTTCTTCACTTTCTTATATTTATAACCTATACAGACTGCTAGTTCCGAATTTCCCACTAGATGGTAGCACAAGAAAAATGTAAGCAACTGCAAAATTCGCTATCTATAGCCCTCTTGCTTACGATTTCTATTATGGAACATGAGAACTGTAATTAGTAAATTCTTAGGAAAGTTATAGAAATGCAATTTTACAGATTTTCTGACAATTAAGATGGTTGTCGCAGACAAATAGGCTGTATATGATTACATGCAAAAATACATGTTACATGTTTTTACACTTTGTAATCTCTAATTTGAAACAAAACTTGTAAAATACCTTAAAAGTCATATTTAAAACCGTTTCAATAATTTTTTTTTTCTGTTTCAAATAATAAAAAGCAATATTTTGTACGAGAAGCTTTCAACAAAAAAAATCAGACGTGAGCGCCGCGCTCACAAGTACACCACCCACGTTACGCTGGTATACATATAAAAACGGAGGATGAAAAGAAAAGTTAGAGGTCTCATAAGTAAAACCCCCTAACATCATCGGAGAAAATGATCGTTTAGGAAAACTTTGAGAAATACAAGAAAGCAGAAAAAAAGCAAAACACCATCAACGAAATAAAGTTGGGTAATAAATCAGTTAAACACCCACACCCAAAAAAAACTAAATATTAAGGGGTGCAACACAAAATAAGTAAGTTAAACACACACACACAACTAAATACTCAGGGTGAAGCACAAAATAAAGGAGTAACCACACCAACTTTTGTCTTTGTCTCTGGTGATGATATAGATTGATCATAATGGTAAGTATTGGCCAGAGGCAGGATTGCGATCCAAATCTTCTCTCTGGGCAAGATGAATCCATAGCGATTTATTATTGCCTTCCGTGGAATGAAATTGAGGTTAATGTCCTAAGGAGAAGGGGACCGACCCGTTTTTTGGTGCACTACGCACACAGCACAATCACGTTAACTAAACGTTTATTCAACTTTGTCTTAAATGTTTAATAAACGTTGAATTTTGGTTGACTTTACGTTGATTCCACGTTTATACAACTATTGGATTAGTATTCTAAGAAATGTTGATTCAACGTTGAATCTGACGTTTAATAAACGTTTTAAAGACGTTGAATTAAACATTTTCCACAACTTATTTTTGGCATTGACGTTGATTCAACGTTAAATCAGCGTTACGCAACGTTTCGAGAGAAGCAAAATGCAACCTTCAGGACAAATTTCGTACCTTTCCAAAAATCCCTACTTCAACGAATATTTGAATCTGTGAAGATGAACAGAATAATATAAGTTTCCCAGACCGAACCCTAGTACTTCAGTGATCAGTACGATACAATTTTAGGCTTGATTCCAGGAGAAATACTTTGATTATAGGATTTTAACCTGGAATCAACCCTAAAATTGTAATTTCAATTAAAGCATATCGTACTGAACATTGAAGTAATAGGCTTCGGTCTGGAAAACTTACATTATTTTGTTCATCTGCACAGATTTAAATATTCGTTATAAGTAGGGGGTTTGTGGGAAAGGTACGAAATTTGTCCTGAAAGTTAAATATTACTTCTTCTCAAACGTGACAATCCAACAATCCGGGTTTGATTCCCGGTGGTAGAAGTTGAAACAATTACAAAACATTCTGAAAATGATATTATATAACACCTAATGAAGTTTAAGCATAAAACTATCACTGAAAATTGTTTCTGTAGATTAGGAAAACACACAAACATTCAACGTTGAATCAACGTTGTGCTTTCCACCATTTTAGAAGGTTTAAAAGCCCAATTTAATTCAATGTTTAATAAACGTATAATACTGGTCATTATTTAAACGTTTATTAAATTCCGTTGATAAAATATATATAATTCAACGTCACCAAATACAACGTTGTCAAAATTCAACGTTTATAAAACGTTAATTCAACATTGTGTGCTATGTGGGTATCTTCAACGTATTCCAAAGTAGACTCGGATTTGGTAGCTGTATGTAATATGAGGACGACGGTAATCATTCATTAGCGAGGAAGAGGGTCGTCAATGCTAAGAAAAATAATGTGAATTTTATTCATAAGAAATCGACTTGATCTAGACTACAAAACCATAAACTTGATAACACACACACAGAAAATATGGTAGAACGAATGTAAATATTGAAGAGAAACCGTTCGAATGTAAAAAAGAAAAGGCAACAAAGGGACGTTATTTGTTCTTAATAACAATAGGAGAAAGAAGTATCAACAATAGGCAAGGATACACCCCATTTATTCATTTGGAGAAGGTATTCGATCGAGTCAACTGCGAAATATGTAGTACAAGTGTTTGAAGAAAGCACGTGTGAAAGGAAAAGGACGAAAGCTTATAACGATTCTATATTTCAACAAAAGAATAGAAGTTAAAGGAAAAGCTGACGTGACGGAAGCAACCGCAATAAGTGGAGAAGTGAATAAAGTCTAGAAAAGATTGTAACGATTCAATAACGAAGGAGTCGATGGAACAAAAATGAAATAAAATTATAGAGAGGATGTTTTTGCACAGAAAAGTATATCAAGATGTTGAAACAAGTAAACGAAAGATATGAGGAACATGTGAAGAAGATAAACGTGATGAAAAGGAAGGAAACGGTAACGAAAAGAAATGAAATCGCCCCCAGAGTAAAAAATTAAAACACGATAAAAGGAAAGCGTTTAGAATTCTAAGCAAAAAGTAATATCCTTGTGAAACCATATCAAAAGCCTTGGAAATGTTGGTAAAGAAATACAATGAGTTGAACATCTTCAGTAGAACATGGTTAAGTAAACAAACAATGTCCAACAAAAAGAAATAAATGTGTACAATGTAATACCTCTCTAAGGCTTCCCCCATCCTCTTCAAAGTGATCTAACTGTCCATCGTGGTAATGTAATTTCCGACCAATAAATTTCCAGTTTCTACCAAGATGTTCTGCTACTATCATCATATCACTTGTCTCAATAATAGCTGTACTACTTAGCAGAGCTGCAAAAGATAATTCACATAGTAAAAATCCACAATATAATTCGGAATCGCATTATAAAATGTTTCTACAGATGACGGATACTTGGTAAAATAGCTTAGCGTTTTATATTAATTTTAATAAAAATTGTTACTATAGATTAGAAAAAAAAAAGTATCTAACTGATTTGCTAATACATATTTATATACTCATTCCGATATTTGAGAATTTTAGGAGAAAAAGTGACCGTCAAATTAAGTAATTAGATGAAGTAAGTTGAAACTTTGATGGGTTGTTGATTAGAACCTATTTATCAAAATATTAAGTCACCACCGGTAAGCCGTGATGTGTTTCAACGGCCATCTTGGAAAATGGAGTCAAACTTTTTAAGTTTTTTTTTTCTTTTTCTTTTTAATTAATTTTTGTATCGTCACGTATACAATAAAATAACAGACGAAATAAAATTCATATTAACTAGAAATGGAATCAAATCGTAGAGTGAAAAATACCAAACGCTCTTAATTAGTTTGTACCTTAAAGATTGTGAATTTCTCACTTCTTAAGGAAAAATGTCAATTTTCTTTTTTACCAGTTTGCGCTCCTGCAAAGTGTATTTTTCTTCCATTTCAATGCATGATTGTTGATTAAAAACTTCGCTTCGCACTATTCTTTTACGGAATGGTGTCACCGGTTTGATTAGTGTCATCATCTGCTAAAGTGATTTCCCCTGTCTGAATGTATTCAAATAAGAAAACTTTATGGATACAACTACACAGTTATGCTCAATGATAGAGGAGAGGTTCACTATGAATAGTAACCAACAAACCATTTGAAATTGTTGAATTATTTGATGTAGTTACTCCAGCTTCAACCAACCACTTCCTCTTCATAATACGTTCTATTTCTGACCCGCTTCCACCAATTTGGTTTCAGTTGCCGTGACGTCAGTGTATACCAATATTCCTCAAATTCCTGGCCTCGCTGCCCTTGAACAATTTCACTATACACGCCTCAGTCCTCATAAACGCAGCACACCATCCTACTCAAGCTATCTAAGCTTCCTTGGAGAACCATAATTATCTGTAGATCAAGGCCATAGGCACACGATGGCTCCTTCTACGCCTGGAGAAACAACACCTCAATTCCACATCTCAAATCTTTCATCTGGCTTCATTACTTCGATGACATTTTCTTTATCTGGACCCACGAGTCACTTGAAGCACTCCTGCAAGGCTTCAACTATAGTTTTCCCGTCAAATCAATCGGGTCCTTGTCCAGGAAACCCACAACTTTTTTAGATGTGGATGTCTGGTTCAAATACAATAGAGCTGACACGGAAATCCACATCCAACGTACCAATAGCATACAGTATCTCCATTTTAATATCTCCCATTTATACCATACCAAACGTTCTCTACCATACGCTTTGCTGTCCAGGATACTTGCAAATTTCTCCTCTGAGAACCTACTTCAAAATTATTTCAGTATCCTCTTCTCAGCTCTTATCGACCGCGAATACACAGTCACCTCCCAGATGGCAAAGATAACCTATCAGACAATTGCAGCAAAATTGCTGCAAAACTGCGTAGCAATAATGCAGCAACAGGTCTAGTTGACATGAAAATGCTGCTAAACTGAAGCAAAGTTACCTTGCAACTACTAAGAACGAAAAAGGAGTTGTACAACTTGCAAAAAAATCGCGGCAAAATTGCAGTGCAAGTTGATTTCCATAGAGTTGTAAAGTAAAATTACTATAGTCTTCCTGTATTCTTACGATTCGTAGCAATTCTTGCAACTCAATGACAATTCAAATGCAAAATTGCAGCAAGTTAACTTCATATCTGAGCTTATCCGTAAACAGTTCCACTGTGCCAATGTCTCGCTTGCTACATTGAAGAAACCGATCACTTACAACCATCCGCATCAGTAACCATCCTTTCTCCTGCACATCACAACTACCTGATCTCCAGGTACCAGAAACCAGAACACCCTTCACATCACGACCATATCTGATGATTATTAAGTGTTTATTAGTGAACGTGAATTACACACACACGCATATCACACCAGTCCCGCACCTGTCCGCTCTGTCAATTTTTCTTTCCAAACCAGTTGAAAACGCTTTTGCGCAACTTACTGCTTTTCTATTGTGTTTGTGTTGTTCTTGTGCATCTGTCTCAAGAATCTACCATATAAATATCCTTTTTTCTACCTGTTTTACCATTTTATACATACATATATGGACCACCCCTGTTGGCCTAGTCGTTAGAGTGTCTGACTACGGATTGAGGGGTCCCGGATTCGATTCCCGGCGCTGCCAAGGATTTTTTCTTGAACGGTACAATTCGCGTTCCTGCATTTCCAGCAGCGATGCATTTTCCAGCATCGTGATGCAATTGGAGAGCTGTTATGGAGTTGGGGAGTGGCGGTTGGGGCAGTTGGGGAGTGGAGATCACAGTGAGAGCTTAGGCTCTCCTCTGCCAACCCGTCTGGTAAGCGTGGGAGCAGTAAACTAACTCCTCCCTTCGGGGAGAGGCCTCATTCACTAGTGGATTTATTATGGCTGTGATTTATTATATATATTTCAGTATCACCTGAAAATGAAGATCAGTTTCGGGCACCCTCCATTGAGAACACTGGCACTCAATACGGTCTTGGCCCTTCTTAGCCTTCATGATAGCCTGCACTCTCGCAGCCATACTTTCAATCAGTTGGTGGAGGGTTTCTTGGAGAATAGTAGCCCAATCATCGCTGAGCGCCGAAATGTGAAGAGGTATGGTCAATTTGGGTCGGTGTGGTCTAGCACAAAGTTGGCGTTCCAAAACATCCCAGAGATGTTCTGTCTGATACAAATTAAGATCCTTCGCTGGTCAATCCATTAGTGGGACGTTGTTGGTCATCAAACCACTTTTCAACAATCCCTGCAGTATGGACGGGTTCTCGGTCGTGTTAAAAGACACGAGTCATTCCCGAACTGGTCTTCAATGGTAGGCAACAGAAAAGTTCTTAAAATGTCTACGTAACCTTGTGTCGTGTCATTGCCACATAAAGCAACAAGGGGGGGACAAGCCCCCTCCAGGTGAAACATGACACACTGTAATCCCACAACCACCGAATTTCAAGTCGATATTATACAGGCTGGTAGACGTCGTACATGAAGCATTCGCCACGCCCACACCCTACCATCGGATCGCTACATTGGATACCGCGTTTCATCACTCCACTCAACCGACTTGCACTGTTCTATGGTCCAGTTTTGACGTTCTTTACACCACGAAAGCCGGCGTTTGGCATTTACCTGTGTGATGTGTGGCTTATGAGCAGCTGCTCGGCCATGAAAACCAACGTTCTGGACCACGCGACGAACAGTCATGGTGCTTAGAGTAGATCCTGGTGCAGTTTGAAATTCGTGTGTCATAGTGGCGTTGACTGGTTGACGATTACTCTGTTCGACCCTCTTTAACAGTCGACAGTCTCTGCACGTCAACATGAGAGGTTGGCCTCAACGCTGTTTGTTTGTATAAGTCCCTTCACGTTTCCACTTCACTACAACATCGGAAACAGTGGACCTAGGGATGTTCAGGAGGAGGGTGAACATCTCTCACACAGACTTCTTACACAAATAACACCCAATTTTCTGACCTCGTTGAAAGTCAGTGAGTTCCTCAGTCCGTCCCATTCCTGTCCTGTCTCGACTTGTCTGGTGACTACTGAGATCGCTGACCATGTATTCCACGAATTAGATGGCAGTACTGTGTCGCCCTCTATGATAAACAAACGTTTCGCTGGGTGTCCGAATCCTTTTGATCACATAGTATGTATACCATTAAGCCAAAGGAAACCGGAAGGGCAATTTAAGGTGAAGCTAAAGATAAAAGAAAACAGGATACTGACATCATATTGTTCAAGTTCTAAACACTTAAATAACTCAAGAATGAAAGAACTATATTTCGACATCTAGGAGATCTTCCTTAAGCATGAAGATATAGATATGACAAGCAATTGTACGATAGTGGTGCCCTGTAGCGGACGACGCATAAAGTTTTGAACAATTCACTAACGCATTACATGTAAGTTTCAGAATGGGATCGTGTGAGGTTAAGTAATGAAAATGCTGTGCAAACACGGGGGAGGGCAAGCGAAGGTACAAAGATAGAGGATTAAGAGTTATTGAAGGTTTAACCCAAGTTTTTTTAGTCTGTTTTCACAGGCGGCGTGATGAGGTGGTTGGTAGTAGAGGTCAAATGTGTATTATCGCAATACGCAAAAGTAGCGTTAGTTGTTAGTATGAATAGCCTGTTTCCCCCAGAAAAAAGGGATCACAAATTGTGCAAGTTCGGATGAAAATTACATTATAGATGTGTCATGTGGTCTTGCGATGTAAGATGTAGTGACTACTAGCAGTATTGATTACGACAGTGGGAAAAGTGATGAGGATGGAGCAGGGTCATACATCTGAGTCTCTTGACTATGTGGGCTCCGGTTGGGGGTGGTAAGGGGGAAGGTTTCCTATGGACTAAGATTGGGAAAACTAATCTACGTTTCGTGCGAAATATTGATCTTGTATCTGGGTCGGATTGGAAAAATGTGGAAGTGAGAGTGTAAGATTTGTTTGATCTTCGTTAGTTCAGGATGAAACTGGCTGATTAGAGCCAGTAGATTTGGATTGGTGTTGGGAGTGTGGATGGATTGAAGATCCAAAGATGCACGTCAGATTTGCTTGGTTACAAGGTTACGTGGGTAGCCTCGGTTGACTAGAGCCTCCTGGAGGCGTAGGTGTTAGTTTCTGTTGCAGAGGTGGTGAAATTCAGGTTGTCTTCTGAGTACGAGGGAGAAAGGAATCCTTTTCTTGTAGTAAAGATCGGAATTTGAGTAATGTAAATACTGTATCCCAGTAGCACACAAACGTATTTTGAACCTTGATTTTTGGTAACCGTTATCAGTTGAAAAAAGTACGTTTAAATTTAAATCACATTTCAACAATGACTTGATATTGTTGATAAAATGTGAGTTTAACGTGGATTCAACTGTTACTTTCAACTATGGAATAGATTTCGTTTCATGGGATTTTTTTCTCATTTAATGGAATAAAATTTGTAATTAAAAGCTAATGGAATGGCAATAACTATTATTTTGTGTCCTCTTGTATGTTGAAAACACGTTCAATTTCAATATACATTATACACGATAATTTGATTTCGTTGATAGAACGTTAATGTGACGTGTTTTTAGCTATTATATTGAACTGTGCCCTAGATTATCTTTCCAAGTTAATTGCATAAAAATTGTGCTTAAAAGCGAATAGAATAAAATTAACTACGTTTCTCATGTTCTCATTTGCATGTTGAAAACATACTGAATTTTAAACTTTATTTCAACAAACATTAAATTTCGTTAATAGGGTGTTAGTGTGAAGTGTTGTCAATTATGACATATATTTCGCTTTATATGCGTTTTTCTAAGGCGACATTTTACACTTCTTGAGAAATACAAATTTAATAGAGCAGCGATGGTCAAAGTGTTAAAGAAGAAAAAATTGCACATCACAAGGAAAAAAGGAAAGTATTCTTTATTCTTATTCTTACATGATGGTGAAACGACATGTCTGGATTTGTGGCGACTGCGTTCAAGATTACCTTTTAGTTTACTACAGATACCGCAAAAGAGTAGCGACTCTCAAAGCGGGTTTGTGAATGAGTGGTCAGCGTGTTGACCTACCAACGACGAGTGCGGAAAGTTACAGCTACGAATCCCACAGCAGACGGCTGTAGAATTTACTGTTTGAAAATTAATATATCATGATGAAAGCAACGGACAAAATGCAGCAGCTAAATGTGTATGCCAATAGACAGCAACCATGTTTTGGACAAATGAACCCGTTTCTTCATGGTCCACTTCTTAATTTCAACATGTTTCTTCTCAACCATTAATCAACGTAGAATGTACCGTTGAACAAGCATACACTTCGGTACATTTACAATGTTAAAATTACGTTTCGGTACTAACGTTTGATCCACGTATTTCCAACGTATGTGTGCTACTGGGGGTTGTAGTTGGCTGGTTTTATGTGAACGGAAGTAGTGAGAATGTTGCTTTCTAAACTGATATCCGGTTCAAGGAATGTGGCTGTTTTGTTTGAAGTGGAGTGAATTTGAGGCTGACTTTATCATCTGGCCATAGCGCGAAGATGTCATCCATGTAACGAATCAAAAATTAGTCGAGTCAAATGTGGGGTTAGTAAGAAATCGTGTTCGAGCTTCCCCATGAACAAATTGGCGTAGGAAGGGGCAATTCTAGCACACACGGATGTATCTGGGATCTGAAGGTGGTGTTTGGAGTCGAAAGTAAAGTTGTACTTACATGTAAAAATTAGCTTGGACAGACTTATATGGAAAGCTGTAGTTGGGGTATAAAGTTTGGGTCTCTGGTTAAGGACGAATTTGAAAACTGCTAGACAATAGACATAAAGAAAAAAACACAGCTTTCTGACAAGGTTGAATTCTTTAATAACATAAATAACTTTAAACGTAACTGTTTAGGAAGTATACCACTGCCTTCCTCAGACTACACTCTACAACTGAATATAGCAAAACATACTTAATCAATAAAGAAAGGAGATCGTCTTTTCTTTCCACCAATCAGGGGCAACTACTGATTAAAAGTTCTCTTTCCTTCCCCTAGCGCTGCCCTCCCCCGGGCGAGGGTACCTGCCTTTCAGTTGTCAAATTTGATGAGTCACCAGATCACGAACAACTTTTAACTGATAATTGCCGAAAACACATTCTTAAAAATATCTTTTCACGAAAACAAGTCCCTCGCTACACCGGCTTAAACAAAAGAGCTTAAAAATTCAATAAATTGATTTATAAAGTTACCGTAGTTACCTTCTCACAAATTAATAAAATACGAAGAACACAGAAGTAAATAAGAAATAAACTAAACTAACAATTAAATCAAAAAATAAATAAAAGTAATAAATATAAATAAATAAGTAAAACAT
>JAGDQP010041344.1:0-16938 GCA_022664845.1 Lepisma saccharinum | reverse complement strand
TTTACCACCTCTGAAGATTTAAAAGAGTCCCAGAACATTTTTCCCGACAGAAACTGACCACATAATTTTAGTCATTGTAAATTGACTTTCTGCCAACCCTGTACACGCTTTTATTGACATGCACTATTGACATGTTTTGTATACGTCAGCATTAGGTACTGGATCAGGTAATAGAGATGCTCCGAGCTCTGCACTTATCGGTGTTGCCAACAAATTTCAAAATTTTAATATTCATAATTACTGTCACAGTGTTGCCCATATCCGAACTCAAATTAATATTTAGCTACTGGAACAGTAAAATTTTATATAAATCAATGCAGATATATTTTCAAACGTTGTTTTCAATTATTTAGCAACGCTGACAACTCCGGTTATTAAAAATACTTTTCTGACCCGCTCCTGGACCTAAGGAAGAGTTATGCAAATGCAAATTTTGAGTATAACGAATGTACGCATTTGGATTTATATAAATAACAAAGAGGCAAAGAGACAGACATACTAACCTCTGTTTTATATATAAGATTTCTGTTATGGCAATAATTACATTTTTTTACTTGAACGCATTTTTACTTGGGCATTTTTGGTTTCCTTGTATTAGTCATTTTATATTTTGTACAATATTGCATTTGCCAATTTTCACTTAGCATATTTTGTATTTGGTCGTATTTTCATTTGGAGATTCTTGAGTTTACATTTTTGTTTTGGGCATTTTAGCGTTTAGATTTTTTTACTCTGAGCATGTTTCACTTTATACATTTTTGCTTTGGACATGTCTGATTTAGGATATATTTGGTTTCGACATTTTCGACTTTAGACATTTTGCTTCGGACATTATGGATGAGCACTATAAAATCCTATCTCTCTATTGCACGCTAACCTCGTATTACGAAGCTGACGTAAACAACAATTCAGTAAGGAAGAACTATTCTGAGGTAAACTAAAACATTTTGCATTAAAATAATTATAAAATCTATAACTAATAACTTACGTCCACAAAAAAACATTATATGAAAAGAAATCTTACAGCGAAGAAAGTGTTTAAAATAGACATTTGAAATGTGCCTTCCTCTACTCAGAAGTTTGATTAATAATCTTGTGGAAGATTCAGAATACCTTGCATTTTGGGGTGACCAAGGTTTATTTTATATTTTATTATGAATTTTTGTGTGCTGAATCCAAATATGCCTGGTGTAACACTGGCACCCTTGAGCATTTTTTTATCAACGACCATTATTCTACAGGGGGTTTTGATTTTTGTTTTTGTATCAGGTTGTCTAAACACAAGGATTCTAAACCACTACCTTGTTACGCATTTAATTCGTATTTTATTTCTGAAATTTTATTTATGATACTTAAATAAATTCAGCCACCTTTCATAATTAACATTTGCATATCAAGCCACACGCTAGATGGCAACACTCCTTGCCTCACATATAGGTATCTCTGAAATAATGGGTCAAACTTCGGGAGGAGATTATTCATATAAAAACAATAAAAAGTTCCTTTGAAGAAATTTTGAAGCATGGGCGTTTCGGAACTACACGCGTTCAAGTATTCAAGGTATTTTGACGCCATATCTCCACAGTTAATGTCGTAATAGCCCAGTCGAGCGGATTAGCTCTAAATATTTGGAGAATTGTACACTTAATGGCAAAAGCATGAAACTTTTAGAATATGATTTACATACCACAAGGTTTATATTTAGATCTCCTTGCTCTCAAGAGGAAGCTGACACACGTTTATTTCTTCATGTGTCAGTTGGATTGAGATGTGAACATTAGCAGTGATAATATATGGGATATGGCTTTGGGTGTTGCAGAACAGTACACAAAGATAGTCGACTAACTTGTCAATGAAACTGTATGTGATTGTACATTCAACAATGCCTCAGTCGGATGTATTTGGGAAGCGTTGATACGTTACGACAACTTACTATGTCAGGGATGCTTTTTACAGTTGATAAATCCATACACACATATATGCAATCGAGTGGACAAGTGAAAACGACACGTATTTTATGTAAGCCAGTCATTTCAAGAGAACTCCAGTATATACAGAGAAACTCATTCAAAAATTAATCTCAATTCTCAGTGATTTGTCATCAATATGGAAAATATCGTAAGAATTTTAGTTCTCATGACAAGAAGTAAGTTCCTGAACAAAGACAATTCAATTACCCTACATCATTCGTGCTCGGCTCTACTTTGAGATGTGTTAATATCCTGCCTATAGGAACAAGTTTTCTCCAAAAACTTCTAGCAGTTATTGAACAGATATACGACAAAAGCCTCGCGTGTATCTGTAAGAAATAGACGTAGTAATGGTAATCAGTATGTCGCAAATATCAAAAGTGGGCAAACTAAATTCAAACCGAGTGGTAGATAACAGTTATTTAATTTATTTTTGTAAGTTAAATTTGTCTTAAAGAATTTTCCAGGTTAAAGTGTATTTGAATTAATATAATGTAAAAATGACATATAAAGTAAAAATAAAAGTAAAGGTGACATATAAAGTAATGTAAAAATAACGTCGACGTAACTTTAATATAATTACACGAATGTTAAGTATTTCGCTATACTTTGAAAATCAACAAATGAAAAATATATTCAAGTTCGCGTTTTCTTGAATGAAACCTAACGAACTATCCATAAGAATAATGTATTAAAAATTGTTAGTTGTAATTTCGAACATAACATACATTTAGGTCAAGTATTTGTTTTAAGCGAAGCATTGTAAAGTGACTTGACTTGCACAAATCTGTAGGAGATGATTTTTGTACTGCTATTTAAACAAAATAAGATTCAGAGTTTACGAGAAAAAGACCTTAACAGCTTTCAACGATAAGCTTTTGATTACGAACTTGTTTCTTTCAGACCGCAACAAGAGTATAAGACACGGGACAGATCTTTTAAGTTTGCATGGCAATACATGTTAATTTGTCATAAAAGTTTTCGCTGCATGATTTCAGCTATCATTAAGCTACAGATAGAAAGTTGTCTAACAAATAAGAGGGGAATTTTTAATTTCTTGGTTACCGTCCACTCACTGGCTTCTTGCCCTGCACTCTATAGAAACCACTCCCCCGTAATCTTCAAACATTAACTAAATGAAAGACCAACTAAACAAACCTTCTATCGTTTCATATACTAAATCTTCTCTTAAAATAGTATGTTTATAGGAAGCTCTCCATACAAGTTTAAGATAAGTCTGGCTGTATCAAACGCTTTCAATCATTTTACCGTTTCTATTTTAATCTTTTGTGGAAGCAGGCATCTTCACTTAACCCTAGATTTTTCATCATTGGCAATAATTATATTTGGAGCTTACCGCTGCAATTCCCTGTAGCAATTGATCATTCCGAATACTTTATGATAGGAGAACTTGAAGTGGACATAGTTATTAGATGCGAAGATGTGAAAATGACATTTACAAAATAAAAAATCACCTAAAATATGAACAATGTAATGTCTCATAAAAAGTTTTCTTAAAAGTTGTCTGTGTTTTTTCCTTCAGGTTTGGTAGCCCTCTCACCAAATATTGTAGGAGAAACTGTCATGCTGTTACTCTGGACAAGTCCCTTTTAGCTTTCCCGTTTGAATGCCGTAATGTATTCCCGTGTCAATTATGATTTTTGCCATAGTAACAGAAATTAGGAGGGGGATACTTAAATTCACTTTGTCAGCGAGTATTCATAGACTCCTTGGCCGATATCGTATATAAATCACTTCCCGTGAAATTCAGCATTAACACAAAGGAAAATAAGATGTGCAAACAAAGACGTAGTGGTTTTCATTTAGTAAACCTAACTTTCTGAATGACATCTCATACAAGTGTTATGTTAGTGTCTTTGGGGCATTGCAGTTGCAAGCAAAGTGACATTGTCTCGTATTTATCTTTGATTTTGAACGAATAATAGTTAAGACGGGAAACATACTTTAGTCCTTACATTCATTGCTGTGTTCTTTGATAGCGAATACAAATCACCCCGCGGTATGCCAAATCCAACATTGCTTCAGGAAATACTTTTAGAAGTCAATACAAAGTCACAAGTTGAGTTTTGAAAACATCATTCTAATTAGGAATTTGTATTTGAAGAAAAGTCAAACTAAAGTTTAAACATTATGAAACGATTATCTTTTGATTACTACGGGAAAACAGACTGATCGCTTCTATTAGAAACACCATCTCTACCTCTCCGTGGGAATTTTAGGCTTTCTCAACACAGCAACAGTGTTGACCTCGACAACGCTATTCGATAGCTCCCCGTAAACTTGGAGCACTGTCCACAGCAAATAATCTTGCTAATGTGCGAAAGGGGAATTGAAAATTCGTATGTAACTACTTGATTTCAAATAAGAGGAAATGCAGGAAACAAAAGTCGAAGTTGTATTTTAAAATTTTCTTATCAGGTAGAAATAATTTTGATATAAAGAAAACAAACCAGTTGAATTGTAAAAAATAAACAATTTTGTTTTGTAGCAAAAGAATGTTGATATGTTCAAAATAGAAAAAACTTGTATTCCCACAAAAAGTCTTATCACTTGAAATTAAGAAAGAGGAAAACAAAAGTTGTGACAAAATTACAAACAAAAAACAAACTTGTATTCTCTAAATAATTTCATATAATCGAAATAAACAAAGTTGTATTAATACAAAATATTCTTATTATGTGAAATTAAGAAACAAGAAAACAAATTTGTATTCAAACAAAAAAGAATACGTAAAAATATAAGTTGGAAGTACGATGAAATAATTCGGTCCTGCAAACAACAGCACTTTGTCAAATGCAATTTGAAAAGACTAAGTTCTTAAGTAGCAGAGATCTGTATTCTAGTAAGATACGCTTTTTCATCTTAAATTACTTTGTCTCAAATAATTTCACATACATAAAGGAAATGAGTATCTAGTGCTTCTCGGCAAGGCCTCGAATCATCTTCCGTCTACCCGCTCCCTTCAAACCAGCGAGAACTTAGTATTTTCAAACTAACGTCTCATCTTGAGCGACATAAAGCTACAACACTTCAACACTGTTAAGGCAACACTGCATATCACAAGTAGTCATAATCGTGCAATCATCAGGGATTTACAGATAGCTAAATTAGAATTAAAAATAAAATAAAATAATTTGTTACCAACGGATAAAAGCTGGAACACTGTAATATTAAAAATTTAAAGGAAAAACTAACATATGGAGTAAAATCAAAGTATCGCACGATTATGACTACTTGTGGTATGCAGTGTTGCCTTAACAGTGTTGCAGAGCTACAGGTCTTATGTCGCTCAAGATGAGATGCTAGTCACATAACCTAACACTGAAATGTACTCGCTGGCTTCAAGGGCGCTGGTACTTGGATGGTCGACGGATGATGTTTCAAGGCGAAGCGAAAACGCACTAGATACTAATTGCTTATAAGTATGTTAAATTATTTGAAATAGAGTAACTTATGATGAAAAGTGCATCGTACTAGAATACAGATCCCTGCTACTTAAGAACTTTATCTTTTCAAATTGCGTTTGACAAAGTGTTGTTGTTTGCAGAACGTAATTTTTCCATCGTACTTCCAACTTATATTTTTACATATCTTCTTTTGTTAGAATACCAGTTTCTTTTTTTCTCAATTTCACATAATAAGAACTTTTTGTTGTAATACAACTTTGTTTATTTCGAATATATGAAAATTATTTACAAAATACAAGTTTGTTTCTTGATTGTAATTTTCTCACAACATTTGTTTTCTTCTTTATTAATTTCACGTGATAAGATTGTTTGTTTGAATACAAGTTTTTTTTTTATTTTGAACATATCAATATTATTTTGCTACAATATAAGATTGTTTAATTCCTACAATTCAACTGGTTTGTTTTGTTTATATCAAAATTATTTCTACCTGATAAGAAAATTTTAAAATACAACTTCGAATTTTGTTTTCTGCATTTCCTCTTATTTGAAATCAAGTAGTTACATGCGAATTTTCAATTCGCCTTTCGTACATTAACAAGACTATTTGCTAGGGAGTGTTCGAAGTTTACGGGGAGCTATCTGGTAGTATTCCCGAGGAGGACTGAACCTACAGCCCCTTAACTTTTGCTGTGTGGAGAAAGCCTAAAATTCCCACGGAGAGGTAAAGAAGGAGTTGGTAACAGAAGCAATCAGTCTGTTTTCCAGTAATAATAAAAAAAATAGTATCATAAAGTTTAAACTTTAGTTTGACTTTTCTACAAATACAAATTTTGAATAAAAATGATGTTTTCGAAACTCAATATTGTCCTAGTAAAAGTATTTCCTGAAGCAATGTTGGATTAGGCATAGCACGGGGTGATTTGTATTCGTTATCAAAGAACACAACAATGAATGTAAGGACTAAGGTATGTTTCCCGTCTTAACTATTATTAATTCAAAATCAAAGATAAATACGAGACAATGTCACTTTGCTTGCAACTGCAAGGCGCCAAAAAGACGCTAACGAAAACACTTGTATAAGATGTCATTCAGAAAGTTAGGTTTACTAAATGAAAACCACTACGTCTTTGTTTGCACATCTTATTTTCCTTTGAGTTAATGCTGAATTTCACGGTAAGTGAGTTATATACGATATCGGCCAAGGAGTCTATGAATACTCGCTGACAAGTGAATTTAAGTTTCCCCCTCCTAATTTCTGTTACTATGGCAAAAAATCATAATTGACACGGGAATACATTACGGGATTGAAACGGGGAAGCTAAAAGGGACTTGTTCAGAGTAACAGCATGACAGTTTCTCCTACAATATTTGGTGAGAGGGTTACCAAACCTGAAGGAAAAAAAGACAGACGACTCTTAAGAAAACTTTTTATGAGACATTACATTGTTTATATTCTAGGTGATTTTTTTCATTTTGTGAATGTCATTTTAACATCTTTGCATCTAATAACTATATCCACTTCAAGTTCTCCCATCATAAAGTATTCGGAATGATCAATTGCTACAGGGAATTGCAGCGGTAAAGTCCAAATATAATTACTGTCAATGATGAAAAATCTAGGGTTAAGTGAAGATGCCTGCTTCCACAAAAGATTAAAATAGAAACGGTAAAATGGTTGAAAGCGTTTGATACAGCCAGACTTATCTTAAACTTGTATGGAGAGCTTCCTGTAAACATATTATTTTAAGAGAAGATTTAGTATATGAAACCGATAGAAGGTTTGTTTAGTCGGTCTTTCATTTAGTTAATGTTTGAAGATTACGGGGGAATGGTTTGTATTGAATGCCGGCAAGAAGCCAGTGAGTGGACGGTAACCACGAAATTAAAAATTCCCCTATTATTTGTTAGACAACTTTGTATCTCTAGCTTGATGATAGCTGAAATCATGCAGCGAAAATTTTTATGACAGATTAACATGTATTGCCATGCAAACTTAAAAGATCTGTCCCGTGTCTTATACTCTTGTTGCGGTCTGAAAGAAATAAGTTCGTAATCAAAAGCTTATCGTTGAAAGCTGTTAAGGTCTTTTTCTCGTAAACTCTGAATCTTATTTTGTTTAGATAGCAGTACAAACATCATCTCCTACACGTTTGTGCAATGTCAAGTCACTTTACAATGCTTCGCTTAAAACAAATACTTAACCTAAATGTATGTTATGTTCGGAATTACAACTAACGGATTGTAATACATTATTCTTATGGATAGTTCGTTAGGTTTCATTCAAGCAAACGCGAACTTGAATATATTTTTCATTTGTTATTTTTCAAATTATAGCAAAATATTTAACATTCGTATAATTATATTAAAGATATGTGGACGTTATTTGTTTTAAAAAATGTCGTCTTGATATGAATAAAATCAATTGGACAGTTTCAGGTTGTCTTTCCTAAAAAAAAAATATTTGGTGGCAAAGAAAACTATTTCGACTACTAGATGAGTAAAATTTTCACTAAGTAAAATTATTCATATAACAAGAAATCACATTTTTAATGTAAAACAAAAAATACCTTGAATGCTTTCCCTAGTATTTATTTTAACATAATGTACAACACTTTTACACTTCACTAAGACAATGAATGAATGAGTTATCTGTATATTCTATAGATTTCTTTTGAAATGGATGGCTTACATAAAATACGTGTCGTTTTCACTTATCCACTCGATTGCACATATTTGTGTATGGATTTACCAACTGTAAAAAGCACCCCTCACATAGTAAGTCGTCACTACTTTCGTAACGTATCAACGCTTCCCAAATACATCCGACTGAGGCACTCTTCAATGTACAATCACATACAGTTTCTTTGACAAGTTCGTCGACTATCTTTGTGTACTCTTCTGCAACACCCAAAGCTATATCCCATATATTATCACTGCTAATGTTCTCATCTCAATCCAGCACTATAACGTGAAGCACCTCTGCGTTATTTAAAGCTTTTCATTTGATATCTTCTTCGTCTCCAACAGATACTAATACTTCAGAGTCCACTACAGCAGCCATCTTAGTCCTTTCAGTCATTCGAAATCTGCTAGGATATAACTTAAAGTAAGGAAATACTACTAATATTTATCCAGCTCAGATACTTCATCCCTCGTGCGAATGAAGTCACTTCGTTGCGCACTAAATCTGCGCATTACTGCTTTCTTGGATATATTATTTTTTCAGCTATGATTTTATTATTACTTCCATATTAGTAAATATATAACTCCTGATTTGACATGGGACTAAAATTAATATCTTATCGTTATTCCCTGACTTATAACTTTGACCTTCAATTTATAATTAGATAGGTTAAAAACGTCTTGTACTGTTTGAAATTTATTATAACACGTTTGAAAGATCACCTTAAGAAAATCACATTCCCTTAATTTGGGTAAATCCTACAGACACTTCCTCGTTCGGTTTCTCTACTGCATGTTGGTTAGATTTGCTCTTTGGCTACTGGTGCCAACTAAAAAATCGAAATTCTTTGTTTGCTCTAGCGCTTAGTGCTGTTCAGTCAGGAATACATATATCTTGTCTTTGTTGATCTATTGCTCAGAACTCTTGTATACTTTCTGTAATGTTCAATTGACATGATACTACATAAAACTGTAAATTTTCAACTCTCTACGCCTTTCCTAACTGCAGAATTTGTTGCGTATTATTTTGAGTAAATATTAGTTTTATTTCCATGTATTGTTATATTCAGAGTTCAACGTAGTTGTAATTATCTTCTTTAAGAAAATATAAATTCTGTCTTTATATTTCTAGAAAATGAACTTGATTATAAAAACGCAGAAAACGGCTTGCTACCTAAAACATTTTCTGAAAACGATACGGTACCACTTATCTTGTAACAATTTTTAGAAAAGTAGATTTTTTCAGGAAATACGCAAAAACCTAATGAGCATTTAGGAATGGAAAACAAATATTGTTACGAAAAATGTTTAATTTTTTTTCTTACAATTTTTTGTGAAATTATATCTAACACTAAATTTTTTTGTTACGAGATTTTATTGTTATAAAACTTTTTGTTAGAAACTTTTTCCTTACTAATTTTTTTGTGAACGTGAAAACTAAATTTCTTCTCACTAAAACTTTTTTTCAGAAACACAAATCCAAAACATTTTGTTACGAAATTTTCTAGTTACGTAAATTTGTTAACAAATATTTCCTCACTAGAACTTTTTGTGATGTTTTTTCTTAGGAAATTTTTGTTAGGAAATTTTATGTTACGATTTTTTGTAAAACAAAACAATTCTTTTTATACCAAAACTTTTCCAATTTTTATTTCATAGTTATGGTAAATATTGTCTTGAAAGATATAGTTGATAAAGGAGTTTGCAATAAAATGCAAATAAGAATTATCTTTAACTTTGTATTATAACACCCTTTTCATTGTACAAGAAAAAAATATCTACTATGATTTGACTTTATGTATCTGTATTTTCTATTAGTTATCTTTAAACAGAATAATTTACACCCGTTGATTTTTATTTTAGCATAGTTTGTATCACTTGTCTGGAAAAACATCACTCTTCCATAGTTTGTATCAAGGCTTTAATCACAATATTTTGTATCACTTATAAAATGTTTGAGTCTGTATATACGTTACATATGCACAAATAAAAAATTCCTTCTTAGTACAAATCCCTTGTTTTATTTCCTATAGAAACACCTGTCCTTTGGTATATTCAAAGTTAGAAGGAGTGAAGATCTTTGTTACTACAGGTTCATTGATGCAGTGTATCTTTCACCCATAAGATTAAACGGATTATGTCCTTACACTCACCCTCTGCCACCATTTTCTTATAAGTCGTAAGAAATTTATGCAGTACATCAATATTATCACCATGGGATTCACTACATTTCTGGTATACTTCTTCACAAACGAAGGGAGTTGTTAATTCATCCACCATACGAAGTAGAGTAATTTCGTTGCTTAAGTTAACACACTCATGGTCAAAGTCAAAGCAAAGATCGTGAAAACAGCTATCACAAATTATACTAAAGCATGGCGTAAATTCTTCAAGACTTGCCAACACAGACTAGAGGCTACCTCGGCGAAAGTACATTCACAGTTAGCCATTTTTTCCTGAATCTGCTGCACTAGACTAAGTCACAATCGAATCATTTCGACAGTTTATTGACTTCCTCAACCAATCATATTATTTTTAATTCAAATGACGTCATTACCTAGTATGCCTGTGTTTGTTTGCTTAGTTCTTTTCACAACTCTACAAAATGTTTAAAGGAAATGATATTTTATTCATAGAGCCTACTAGTTACACAAGCCATCAACATGTGTAATACAGACGCTGGTCAACATTTTAAAAGCTTTGCAGTCATTTAGTTCAGCTTTGGATACTCCTTCTCCAGTGTGTATTGTATGGGATATGCAACCTAGCATTACTAGTAAGAGACTGGCTCTGGAGATGTATTCTAAAAATTGTGACTATAACGGCAATAAGAAAACTAGATGATATCATTTTATTAAAATAATTTATGGTTGATAACACATAAAAGTTTTGTACAAGATGGCAACTCTTGTTGTCGTTGTTCAATTACTATACATATGGTATAGAATCAATTATTAAATTATTTTAAGATGGGAACACTGTTAAGTGTAAGATGCAAACACTCCTTGATGAGCAATGTCAGCTGACCGATTATGTGTGATAATCTTTCACAGATTCTTTTCTCCACCTGTCCCCTACTCTTATTGTTTCAAGCAACATATGGTCACAAGCTATCTGAGCAAAGCACGGACTACCGGATTGTAGTGGTAAACTAGTCAGTGTGTGTTTTTGTGTGTCTCTGAAGTGTTCTACATCAGTTGTTATATGGGGGAAGATATTCTTCCATCAACCGACAAGAATCGTCTGTCAAATTCAAGTAAAGTTAAGAAATATTATTTCGTCATACTGCCAAAGTTTCTATCAGGGAATACATAAAAGTAAGTATAATTTCTTATTACAAGTCTATTTGTCATCAATATACTACAGAAAACACTATACATGGAGGGTATACCTAGTTTAATTCATTAATATAAAAAATAAACGTCTTTCAGTCGTAAATATTTCACCTAAATGGTCTCAGAACAAATAGATTTATCAACCCTTGTCATATAAAGAGAGTTTACATTGTAATTATAGGGTTCAAACACTTGAATCGACACAACAAGCAAAAATATAGACCTTATTTTTTCCTTATATTACGAGAATATGTGACTTCAAACAGTTTTTTTGGCTACAATCAGTTCATTCTAATTTTCATGTGATTCAAACTATTTGAAATACAGCTTTTCTTCTTATTCAAGCATTGTTTTCTTCCGAAAAGTACATGGAGATTTGCTACATACTCATAAAAATACAATTCAAAGAGTAGATTATAACTAAAATCGTGTTCAAGCTACTTCAAATGGCACTTTTCTATATATATATTGTACTCCATTTTTTAAATAGTTGGAATTATGTAAATTCGTGCTTTTTGCCTTCAAATGCGCGTTCAACCTAGTTTAAATGACTGTTTTCTCGTTACATATTCACTAAATGTGGTTGCTAGCAGTTCCCTTTGTATTAATAAACAGCAAAAAAGACAATTTTCGTTTACGAGACTTGATTTTTCATTTAATATGTAATTGTGCAAATAAAATAATGTCTACATCCCATTCTGAACAGTCCCTCGCGTAAGAAAATTTAAGAATGAGTCCTTCGTATTATAATTTTCGTCAAAATATAGTTTGATTCCCTAATACTTTTGCTGAGATACCTATTTCAATGTCCGAAATTAACAAAATTGCATTCCACATTTTCAAACTCAAGCAATCATATACGTTGGTGCCTGCATTTTCATATCCAATTACTTGTTTTGTTTCAAGTAATATCCAATATGGCGTTATTCTTGTATTTTGAGGTTTCAAAAGCACTTCAAATACTAATTTTCTGGTTAAAAGCATATGCTATTGTCTCTTTCATACTGCCTATCAGTAAATGAGGGGTGTTAATTCCCTGAGTTTCACATCAATTAGTCCTTTTTATGTTCTATTAAAGTTCTTTCCACTTCAAATGTCACTATTTTCGCTTTGTATTGACTCTAGGATTTTGCAAGGATTAATATCCCGAAAAGAAGCACCGAAATATTTGCAAGTGTCATCTGACAAGCTTGCTTTACAGACATCATCATCACATTTGTCACTTTTTATCCTATAGATTGCCACCAAATAATCCTTTCCGAGGGTAAATCGGTATAAAATACAATTCAAGGATTCTTTTCTACTTTAATTACCTGCTAATACGGCCTCCGAATGACAGTTTGATGTTTAATTCCTTCTATTCCTATTTTAAAAAAGGTGATATCTGATAAAACACCAGTGAATATTTCAAAATACTTTTAATATGGTAATTCTAGTTAAAAATGCAGGCCAGATGGAGTCTTATACAAGCTTTCATTGCTTAAAGCACCAAACACCCATTATTAAGTTAAATTCGCTTTCCAATGTGGTTCAAGTGTGTCTTGTACACCTCTCATACCACGCCCGAAGCACCAAGCAGCCAATCTTAAGGTAAACTCAGTTAAAAACATTCTCTTACATAGTTTTTACATGCCTTCTGAGGCAATATATCCAATATTTCAAATTAAAAATAGTTTTGCGCACATACCATACAGTTTTGAAACAATAATTGTTCACATTTTTTTCGATTAACAAATAACATCTTATTTCTTCTACACAAATAAAGCTTCAGAAATATATCTAGACTTCAATTACACAATGCTGAAACCTCAAAAGGACCATACTAGGATAACTTTTTCTTACACAGGGTTTAATTGCATAGCATATAGTTCTTTATGAACAATAAGTACACTTCTACTGGTCAGATTATTCAGAAAATTTATACTATTGCAATAATGTCTGTCTGCAGAGTTTCGAATTGTATTGTTCTATATCTATTTGAACCTATCATTAGATATAATATTGTTTGAAATGTTGTCTGCTATGTATAAATAAATACAGTTACATGTATATTTAGTCTAACTATGAAATACTTCTAATATTTCGTACGAAACTTTACCGTTTTCTTGTGTTTAAATATTCAAGAGAGATTGTATATAGCATGCATTTTTCTCACCGTGTGCTGTAGAATCTCTCTCGTCCAAGAACACGAGGTTTCCATTTCCGCATATCTTCTCAAAAACTTAATGAAGTATCTGGCATGCGCCACGATACATGCTGCGATCTATTATGCAGTAACAACTAACACGTCTGGCGAGAGACTCCACTGCCTCCACTCACAACTTTCAGATGACAGAGTTCCAGACACGGAAAGATTTCCTGTTCCCAGGTTTGAAGAAATCTCCCCTTCTCTGTCAGATCAAAGGGTTACTTTTTTAATAACATGGCAGTTAAAAGTGAAGCTTTTATGTGGGAAAGTGACAATATTCAAAGATTAATTGCCAAAACTCTCAAATTGTGTTCGGCCCCAGGTGTTCGGCTTCCTGTCACTCGTTTGTTTTCATCTACTCCTTGATAATTAATTACGCAATCTATTTATTATATGGGGAGGTAGGAAAGCAGATGCCTTTTTATAAAAAAGAAAAAGAAAAAAATGGAAAAGTTTTATTTGCATCTCTCAGTTTCTTTGCCACATTTAGCTTGTCTCCATACAGCTCATTGAAAGCCTATGGTTTTGTGGCTTTAAAAGCAGCAATGAGGAACATAACCAGTGTTCGACCCTAACTCTGTGTCATCCTGACCGACGATTCCGACATAATCTAGCGTATGTCTTCTTGATTTGTTATCGAATTTATTTTATGGCAAGATAACACAAGAATATAAAGTCCAATGAGTAGTCGCTATGGGGTGCTCATAAAATAATAGACACTTATCTGAATTATAGAATTAAAATTAAAATAGAGGTTATTGCTGGATTAAACCATAAAAACATTGAAAATATAAGGCATCGTAGGCAATATATACATCACATGACTGAAAAACGTGTTAACAGATTGATTATTGAATATTTAGCATATTGATACTATTATATTACCATTACATAGAGTATACATACAATGTATAGACAGAAAAGTGGTACCATATTGAACATCAATTGTTTATCGTATTGATGCAATTAAACACAGTTAATAAACCGCAGTCACTATAACTTTAAGGTATTCGATCAATAAAAATATCAATTTCATGTATTACTACTTCCTCCTTAAACCACATGTTCTACAAACTCCTAAAAATGCCCGGGGGTGCAATTTCAAACATGGTGTATAAAAATCCTATGGTGAGCTATAGCCGCTAGTTTCCTTCCATAAAATCCTGAGGATTGCACGATTATGACTACTTAACTCACGTTAGGCCAGTAATATCAAAATCACAGCATGGATTTATGCAGAGCAAATCAACGTCTACAATTTTAGTAGTAATCACGGGTTTCATAGCTAAAACATTAGATAATGGCGGTCAGGTTGATGTTATACATACTGATAATGCCAAAGCATTTGACATAGAAGACCATTGCATATTACTTGCCAATCTTAAGCACTTCAATTTGACGGAAAACCGAATCAAACTTCTTTCACCTTACTTAAAATACCGTGTACAATCCGTTCTCTACAGAGATTTTGTATCAAAGGAATTTGAAATGACATCAGGAATACCTCAGGGCTCAATTTTAGGCCCGTTACTGATATTATTGTTCATAAATGACCTCCCTGATTGTATAGTAAACTCTGATAAACTATTATATGCAGATGATTTTAAAATATTAAAGATTGTTAATCAATCAAACATGAATCAATTAAACATTGTTATCAATTACAAATAGATTTAGATAGTATAATTAGGTTGTCACAGAAATAAACTAGACTTCAATATCAAAAATGAACTTCGATTACATTTACTAGACGACAGAAATTTATTCAGTTTTCTTACTCAATCAATAACACTGTTTTACCAAGACCAGAAATAATAAAAGACCTTGGGGTTATCTTTGACTTTAAACTAACGTTTAATTGTCATGTAAACAATATAACAGCAGTATCGTTCAGAATTGTAGGATTTATTTATAGAACAACAAGGGACTTCAGAATGACTAATACATACCAAAAGTTATATTATTCATTGGTTATTATTCATTCGACCGGAACTTGAATATGTATCCATCATCTGGAATCCCACCACTCCAATTAATTGTCAGAAAATAGAAAAGATTCAACCTAATTTCTTCAGACTCCTAACGTACAAAGCAACTGGCTTTTATCCTAAATTTGAACATTATGTAAACCTAATTTAGAATTTTGAATTCCTTACGCTAGAAAACATCAGAATCATTACTGACTCAGTCTTTCTTTATAAATTAATTCATAACTACGTAGATAGTATACACCTACTTTCGGATACCGGATACTAGAACCCGAATGGATAACAAAGCCTTTTTTCACTGTAGGAAAGCACAAACTGAGATTCTAAAAAAGTCACCCATTTGGAGAATGTGATTTTCGTACAATAAATTATGCGGAATGAGAAACGAGGTAAACATATTTATATGTAGAGGTCAAAGAAGTTTTTAGAATAATTTAATAAAATTATTCTAAAGCAAGCAAAATTACTATAGCAAAGTTCTAGTTTATAAACATAGAATGACCTAAAAAAAGGTAAATACTTACAATGGGCACATAAAAGCCTGAAAGGGAATTATAGTTTTATCATTTAATTATAGTTGTATTATCAGTCATCTTATTCTTATATATATATATTTATATATTTACTTTCTGTTTTTACAGTGCATACTATTAACTTATATATATTACGTATGCATTACGACTCCACTTGAATTAGCTATGTTCATTTTAAGTTTGGCTTTATATTGTGTTGTATTTCTCTTGCGTTTAGCGTATATTGTGTTTATATTTTGTTGATACTATTGACAGTATGGATTGATTATATTTTACTAAGCATTCCTGATAATACAAAAAAAATTATTTCTACCGAGATTTCTTTGTCGGTAGCTTAAGTGTGCAGTATTTGCTTTCCATTTATTAAAATAAATTTTGTCATTTGTAAAATAAACCATTTAGTTATTGCATTTCTGTATTTGCGAATATTTATAATATAAAAAATCATGCGTTTGGTTTATCGTGAATGTCGTTTATGCGGAACGGGTCAGGTTGCATCAACTCCGGGTGAAAGAGGTTTCAGTTTATAATAAATAAATGAATGGATATGGTGATTGCATGAATGTGAGACGTAATGCCTGACTTTCCATTTAGTAGATACGGAAGACTTTCACTAATTTAGTGTCAACATAATGCACATACATCTCTCATTCCTTTCTATGTCCTTCTACATCTTTCACTATTATTTTCTCAGTAGCCCTTGAAGCCTCACCAGCCGCCTACCGTGATGTGTAACTCCCGCTAGAAGGCTACGCTATCTCTCTTTTACCACCTCTGAAGATTTAAAAGAGTCCCAGAACATTTTTCCCGA
>JAGDQP010041343.1:0-16938 GCA_022664845.1 Lepisma saccharinum | reverse complement strand
GTTCCTAATAAATCCGTGGCATCAGTTGAAGAAAATATTTTCTGAAATTATATGTTGATGGTTTTCACGATTTCTCAGACTCGATAAGTTGTACGAGGAGTTTCGAGAAATTAAGTATAGAAGTAGAAGCAGCGTACATAAAATATGAGGGAAGTTAATAATATAGCAATAAGTGCCCCTTTTTCGAATCAGGGACATGTTTCAGGGAAATTATACCTCCAAAAAGGCGATAGTACATGTTAGTGAAATCAGACACGAGATAAATGACACAGGAAATGGAAAATTTTAATAGGCAGATTCTCCAAGCCCTAGGAGAGTATCTAGAACAAGAGCTTTCTAATGAACAATTGTTAGAAATGGTCAGAACGAAAAGTGATGTTACAGCGAGTCATTCCAGCGGTAAGGGGACCACCACACGCGGAGTAACATCCCCATACACCGACCCTCCAGGAATGCAGAGTTTGTGCTAGACGGGTACAAACTAGAGTTATCAACGTACTCAGGAGTAAGCGAGGAGTACGATGCATTCCATTTTCTCGATAAATTAAGGGATTTCGCAGAGGAGAAAAAGATAAATGATGAGCAACTGCTCAAGTATGTCATCCCAGAAGCTCTGAAGAAAGAATCTCGCGATTGGTTCAACTACAGGAAACCCTTTGATGATAGGCAAAATTAATGTGAAGCTTTCTTGGAAGAGCATTTCAATTATAACTACGAGTTAGATCTAAATACCAAGATAGCTGGATCTTTCCAGGCCCCAGACGAACCACTTGGTGTTTTTATTAGAAAGATAGCGTCATACTATAAGCGATTGACGGCTCCACCTAAAGAGGAAATGCAGTGTGAGTTTATTATCTCGAGATGTCACCCCTCATTTAGGCATCATCTGAGTTTCTCCGCCATAAAAGATCTGCGTACACTTCAGTCAAAGGCATATCCAACAGGTTTTGTTACAAGATAGGATATGTGCTTTGGAAGCAGAGAGAAAGTACAAACCATGCAATCCTGTAGAGAAGCTGGAATGAAACCACGGTATGGCAGAACCGAAGAGGTTAAACGAAAGTGCATTTGATCCAGCGTTTGTAAAAATGAACAAAGGAAAAGTTGTAGACGGAAAATATAGAGATGTTGCAGGAGCAAGTAGGCTTTCCAAACGGAGATGTTTCATTTACAACTCTGTTTCTCATATCGCAAAGTTTTGTTATGTGAAAAGTAATGCAAAAGGAAAAGGAGCTTGCTTCGCAAGAAAAGTTAAGGGAAAAGAGGAGAGCAAGAAAGAAACAATTAGAGAACCGTTAATTTCTGTGAATATGAGAGGCCTAACTGTACAGTTTTACCTGGATTCGGTATCCAATGTGGGATTCGTAGATGAATCTTTGTGGAAAGTTCTGGAAAAAAGAGGAGTGAAAACAAGGTTTTGCAATGACAAAATTCTGCTTGCTAAGGGAAAGATTAGCTTATTTGTTTATTTAAAGGGAAGGAGAGTAAGGACCTCATTGTGTGTACTTCCTGGTCTTCAGCACAGTCTAGTTTTGGCGCGAGACTTTATTAGCGGCTCAAGAATTGCTGTCAGACTGCACCTTAATGGATGGAATTTTGAGAAACAGTCCCGAGTTTATCTCTTTGAGGAGACTAGGGAAGCTCTTTGGAGGCAGGGAAATTTTTCCTTGAATCCTAAGCAGCAGCAGAGGTCCCAAGGTAAGGGTGCAAAGACGAAGGATGATTCTTTGGAAAGAGAGAAACCATTGTTCTACCCGATACACCTACAAGAGCTATGGAGGCCAGTGAAAGGAATCCAGAACGTGATGGTCAGTGTTCCACCAAGAGACAGGAGAGTGGAAGTAGGAGGAAGAGGTACTGGAGGACTAAGTGTAAATACTATTCAGACCAACGGGTAGAGAATAAGTTTGGATACCAAATTTCTCAGTCGGATAATGAGGTATCAGAGAAATTTCCACTTAATGCAAATTCGGAGGAGGCTATCTGCATGTATTTGGCTCAGGCAAAAAACGGGGTGCGAAAGTTCAGGGGAAGAAACAGAGCAAGAGAATAGCCAGAGCAGAAAAGGTTAAAACTCCACTTATCAAGTGCACTGTTTATGATATTGA
Source organism: Lepisma saccharinum (assembly GCA_022664845.1). Lineage (NCBI taxonomy): Eukaryota > Metazoa > Arthropoda > Insecta > Zygentoma > Lepismatidae > Lepisma > Lepisma saccharinum. The sequence goes on along the minus strand of JAGDQP010041343.1, from coordinate 14,830 downwards.
ATCAGTCATGTTGTTATATACGGCATCAGCCATTTCCGCAGTGTCACGAAATTTAGCCGATAAATGGAAACAAATGGGTCCAATAGAGAAGCCTAGTTCGTTGAGGATCAGGACTGCTGACGGGTTGTCCAGCGCAACTGGGAAAATTCACGGGATTTTCAAGTTTTATGGGCATTCTATTAAACAAAAGTTCTACGTGATTCCAAATTTGCGGAGAAGTCTTTTTGTTGGGAGGCACTTTATCTACAATGCTCGGATCTTGATTTGTATCTATAATAGTGGATGGGGAATCGAAATAATGGTACTCCTTTGTGCAGGTTTGATCAGGACGAACCTGAGTTGTGTCTTATAGAAGAAAGAGAGAGGACAGTAGAGGAAACTCTAGACAAAGCCTTAGCAAATTCAAATTTGTCAGTCTCCTTCAAGGAAAGGTTTCGAAAGCTTCTGCATAGTTATACTGATGTTTTTTCGAAAACACAAAAGATTACAACTATGATCGAACACAATATAGAAGTGAAGAGCGAAAAGCCGTTTCAGATGAGGTTTAGACCGCTCTCAGAAGAACAGAAAAGGATCTTCTTGTGTGATTTAGTAAAACAGATGGAAGAACAGGATATTCTGGAGAGAGGTCCTACAAAATTTTTTGAGTTGCCCTATAGTACACAAGAAGAATAATTCCGAGTACAAGTGTGTCCTTGATGCTAGATGCGTTAATGATCAAACAGTCGTAACTAAGTGTAAGATACCCACATTTGAAGAAATTCTGACTTTACTAGGTAGAGGAAATTTGACTACCATTTGTTATGTATCGAATGCTTTCGGCTAGATCAAGATAGAGGAGGAGTCCAGGCAGTACGTGGGAATGATAATACCTATGGGCGTGTATAGGTTTGTGTGCGGGGTATATGGTTTGGCTCAACTTCCGTTTACACTTTGTAAATTAACGCAGTTAGTCCTAGAAGATTTGTATTTTACTAAGGTAGTAGTTTTTTAATGATGATCTTGGGATCACCTCAGTAACAGAGGAAGAGCATTATGATATTGTCAGAGATGTCCTTGAGAAAATAAGAAAGGCAAATTTAGCCATACATCCAGATAAGCTTCAGCTCTCAAAACGCGAATTTGAATACCTGGGGTTTAAATTCTCAGAAGGAAAGTGGAGCAGTACTGAATAAAGGAGGTTTATGGCAAATCAACTTCAGAGACCAAAGAATAGGAAACAAGTACAGCAGCTTATGGGTTATGCCAATTTCTTCAGGCAGTTTATCCCAGATATGTCAAAATTAATGAAACAAATTTCAAATTTGTTGAAAAAGGATGGAAAATTCTCGTGATCCCCAGATTGTGAAACAGCATTTTTACTCCTTAGAGATAGATTAGCAAAAGAGCAGAGGTTGCTTTTATATGAATTTAATAAAGATTTCTATCTGTTTGTCGATGCAAGTCAAATTGCGGTCGGGATAACTTTGTGACAGAGGGGATAAAGTAGAAACCTTCATGTAGTATCTTACGCTAGTAAGAAGCTCACTCAGACACAGGCTCTCTACGAAAACACGAAGCGCGAACTCTTTGCAGTTCTGATAGGATTGGAGAGATTTAAGAAGCATTTTCTTGTCTATTAATCACGCATATTCGTATATACAGACCACAGCGCTCTCTTGCCAATCCTTTCAAGTAGGCAAATACCAAGTATTTAGCAGAGGTGGCTAAATAGAATTTCGAAGTACCAAGTTCATCTTCGTCATTTAGTAGCGAGGCGGCAATATGTGGACTACCTCAGTAGAATAGAAGATGGCTACTCACTCCCGGAAGAGTACAGGGGAAGTGAGGTAATTGAGGCTGAATACCCCTTGGAAGATGAGAGTGATGGGGGTTATATTAAAATTAAAACGAGAAATGGGGAAGTGATTCCGTGGTCTGATTTGCCAGAAAAGGATTTCGCTATCATGGATTTCTATGATAGCAAAGAAATCAAAAGAAGAAAGAGAGAGAAAAAAGTACAAGTGATCATTTCAAGTGGAGGACTAGCTATGGGGACCGATAACGTTGAGGAGAAAAGGAAGTATTTCGAAAAGGAAGTATTTCCAATGGCTGAGGAAAATGAGGAAAGCATAGCTGAATTTTCAAAGAAGTTGTCCCAGCCTGAAGTGTTTGTCAATGCACAGAGAAAGGATAGCTTTCTTGGAAAATTGTTTCGGTTAATTGCGAGAGAGGATGTTTTTCTTAATAAGAAGGAGAAGATATAGTAAGCTCGTGACAGATTCGTTTCTCAACGCCGACAAAGTTCTCTGCTTCAAGATAAAAGATGGGAAGAATGGAGTAGAGTATGAAGCATTTTGGGTACCCGAAAGTTTAAAACATGAAGTTCTTGTAGCGTATCATACCAGCGTATACAGTGCACACCCAGGAGAACTTGCTTCACTAGTGGCAATTAAAAAGAAATAATCCTAGATTGGAATAAAGAGGGATGTTCTTCAATTTGTGAAGGCATGTAGTTTGTGTGCGAAATATAAGTACGTGACTGCTAAACCGACAGGTTACATGAATACTTCTTTATTTTCCGAGCCAAACTGTACCCTGTATGTGGATATTCTCGGACCTCTGGGACAACTAGCGACAATTCTAGAATGAGGTACATTCTTGTCTGCTTGGACACTTTTACTAGGCTAGTTAAGCTCTATCCTATCAGGAAAATATCAGCGATGGCGGTCAGCAAATGCCTGATTGATCTATTTTGCACTATAGGATTCTAGCGATATGTAGTAAGTGACAGCCATAGTATATTTCGAAATAACTTTTGGTTCTCTACAATTAAAATATTGAGGGCACGTAAGATGCATACGACTAGATCTAGACCTTGTGGTAACCAATCAGGGCCGGCGGTAAAGAGGACCAAGAAGGCAATAGCATTGTTCTGTGAGACTCATACCATCTGGCTAAACATCTTAAGCAGCTAGAATAGGCTCTTAACCAACAAGTAAGCTCAGTCACCGAGTATAGCGCAAATTTTTTGCACCATGCAAGAGAACTTCCTACACCCTTCGATATGCGGATCAGTATAAAGAACCAGGTGGAAGAGGAAGAAAGGTACCCAAACTATAGTAGGAACATGGCGAGGGGATTTAATGTAGCAATGGAGGTAGCGAGAAAGAATCAGGAAAGGGCGAATGAAATTCAGAAACGAAATTACAATAAGAAAAGGCGAAGGCATGATTTTAAGGTAGGAGACTCAGTACTAGTCAGGGTTCACAATATTTCATGTGTTGCACGGAAACAGGTGGGAGGTCTTACCCCAAAATTCGAAGGGCCGTTCACTTTCTGCTAGCAGAAAAACAAAAATAATATCCAGATAAAGGGAGACAGCAAAAACAAGAAGCCTATTCGGGTCCATTGTGATCAGTTAAGAAAGGTTCACACTACGCCAAAGTTTGTAAAAGCGTGGATTTTTCGAAGGGCTACAGGAAAGCTTCGGCTAGTGACTCGGAACCCCCGAGAATGAAGTATAATTTGAAAAACAATCCCGTGTGGTAGCTTTTGAGTGATAAGACACTCGGATCTTGGTTTAGTTTTTTCCGGAATGAGTAGCAGAGAGACTACCACAAAAGTTGTTCTTTGGAGAAAGTAGTAGGACTAAGCGTGCTTAGCCATAAGGATCCATGATTAGGGTCATTGTTACTGTACAGAACCTTTAGAGGAGATGGAAATCAGTGGAGATTCATGGGCGATCGTGAGATCGACGCAATGTGTAGAAACTCCAGCAGATCAGCTATGGAGCAAGTGTAAATAGTGTGATGTAGTGTTGCTTTATTTTTTCGGAGTGAACTCGATTCTATCGAGAGGTTAAAATCCGAGGATTTCGACAAGCCTGCAAGGTAACATTGAATGCTACGTTCCTTCGACTCAAAAGGAAAAAAGCTCAGACTGAACATTGTTTGAACATACACTCGTTACATAAATGTATATATCGAATCAGAGTTTTTTTTGCGTGAAACGGAAGGATACGTTATGATCCTTGCATGGCATTGCGAGAGTTCTAAATGTAAATACTGAAGATTAAGTTTTAAATCACCCTGTAGTGGACGTAATGAACTAAGTGGTTTCAATGAGGATAGTTTCAGGGTGATAAGGAAATTTGAATAGTATTTGTACATATTATGTTTAATTTTTTAAGTGTATTTAAATGTTTCTTTTCTTCTTACAATCTCGCCCCTTGCTAGCTGGCCAGCTAAAAGCTAAACTAATCACACCCCAAACAGAAAGCGAAACACACTCTACATTCACTTTCTTTCTTTCTTTTCCTTTTCATTCCTTCTTGATTTATAATCATTTATATTAATTCGTATTATGGTATATGAAATTATTGTGTATAGTATTGTTTATTTTTATATGAATTAGTTGAAATCATTTATTCATTTTCATTGCGTATGTTTAAAGGTTTCATTTGCGTATTTAATGCTGCAAAATGATTTCTCTATGGAAACAACGATAAGTATTTTGGGCTCTTCAAAGTTCATCTTTGCGTGGTTCTGCGAGAAGGTTTCCCTGTTTCCGAAGTATGTTTTGTTGCTTGGAGGGGGAAGAGGGGAACAGCAGAGTGAGTTTGGACGCATATTGTCACATAGGTTTTGAGGCTCAGTTCGGAGGCAGGGCAAAAGGCGCCAAGATCTTTACATTCTTCCTCTGGTTGCGAGATTCGAACGAGAGAGAGGAAATCGTATGTTTTGTGTAGCGGCCGTAATTGGCTGGATTTCTTCCTGTGGGAAGGGGAAGAGGGGTCTGGCGGATGAGCGAGCGGCTGGTGAAGATAGGCGGCTGGAGAGAGGATGTGGGAATGCTGAAGTGTGTGGTTGTGTAAAGTGAGGGCCTTGGATATCGGTGTGTCGTGGTCGTTGCCATCCCTCGAAGAAAGAAAGATAAAATTTTGTAAACGGACAGGTAATAGTGCGTGGGGACGAAAGAATCTTTAAGTGTGTAAATTTCATGTTTTCTATTTCAGATCCGGAGAAATTTGGGTGTAAGATTCTTTCGCCTTTTTTCAGCAGCGTTGACCGTTTGCAGCACATAAATTGATTTAAAGAATATTCTTGTGGGCTAGCTAAAATGATTTCAGAAATTTTGTGCTCGAGCTTGGGTCATGTTTCTAGCATGCTTCCGCGGAATTAAGATAAGGAATAGGCATAGGTTTAAATTGAGATTTCTTTGAGAGAGAGAGAGAAAGTTAAATATCTCATTTCAAATTACTGCAATCATTTTTTAAACGTACAGTGCTGTTACTCCTGAGAGAAATTTCTTTGTTGATCAGTGATCGTAAAAGTATAGCCAAGATCGGTGCTATAGGAATATATGAGTACGATATCCTGCAAAATTGATGGTGTGCCCCTCCGACCAGATTCTTCCCCAAAGTTACACTTTTCCCTAAACATTGATGACAATCCCTCGGGAGAGATGTTCAAAGGGTTCCTCCCAAACCCTGTCTTTTAGATAGAGGTATTTCCCCCCAGTCAGAGGTGTTCCTGTGTTCGCAAGTGGGGAGCGTCTCTATTGAAATCCATCAATTTTGACTGGAAGAGAGAGAAATTTCGACTGATCTTATCAGACGGAAATCTATTCAGGACAAGTCACAACAATTTTTTTAGAAGAATCTGGGAAACATACGTAAAACTATTGAGGTATAAATTTTTTTGAGTGTTTCGCTGAGTGAAATATATATGTGTATGTGTTATAAATTGATGTAGAGTACCAGCAAGTAATTCGGTAGCATAGGAATCTCAAACAGAAATAATTGAATGATTTCAGTTTATGCCAGAAACGGGTAACTGTGTTTATGATATAATAAATTTAAGCAAAAAACTGCATTGAGAGTTGTATGCAATTGATTCCTATTATGTTGGTTACGGATTTGTATGTGGAAAGAGAGAGAGTACTGAGTGAAGTAATCATTGCCTAGCCTATAAAAATTTAGTCGTGATACAGAGTTCTGTGCCAATTTGAAATATTTCGACCCAAGTACCTAGAGAAATCGTTCCGCACTGTTGTACAGAATCAGGATTAAATAAATCGTTATACTCTCCCTCGAGAAGCAAACAGAGTTATTGTTATTTCGAGAAAGCAAAGAATTATTCCATCTCCAGGTAAGTTGGCCATTACAATCTACATTAACTGATCAGGAAGTTAACAAGATATTTCTCATACCCCATATTCTATCTTTTTTTAATTTTTTTTCTGGACGGATACGGCCTGGCGCCCGTTAAAGTTTCATATAGATCGAAAGTAAGTAGTAGAAGCAAACCGTGGGCATTAAGTGTCCTCCGTCAGGTTCCTAATAAATCCGTGGCATCAGTTGAAGAAAATATTTTCTGAAATTATATGTTGATGGTTTTCACGATTTCTCAGATTCGATAAGTTGTACGAGGAGTTTCGAGAAAGTAAGTATAGAAGTAGAGTAGAGCACCATAAGAAATAATTGATTTTGAAATCAAAACAAGATATACAGACTGAAATTGATCCCGATTTGATTATTCAATGCCTCAGACCATATTACATCGATAAAATGTGTACTCGTATGAGTACTCAATAAGCGTCTTTACCGTCAACACAAAGTTCAGCATCATTAGGTTATAGTTCAGATTCGGAAGTAGAAAAACCAAAATCGAGTGCTGTTAAAATTAAACGGGGAACATTCCTCCGTAGATATGCAAACATTACACACGAAGTTTGATAAATGTAGTCTTCAAGGAAATGCTGGATCGCTGCCACCTAACAACAGTAGGCCACCAAGAAAGCAGTTTCCATCACGAACTTAGAGTTTAAATAGACGTTACCAAGGTAAATATCAATTTCGTAATAACAATCAGCGTTATTGTTATTGCCATAAATATATTTTGTTGAAGCAGAGATATTGGGCCTTCAATATTCATAAAATACGAATTTTTGGATTTTCAAGATTTTATAAAAAATTAAGGAAGCATATAAAAACCTTTGAAATACAGTACTTTAATATGTGCACAAGATACTTTGATATTCAATCCCTTCCGGCGGAAAGTGCCCTGAAAATAGGATTTTTTTTCTATTTCTGCAATCACATTTGGATACTATTTTGACCAGTTTGATTACGTTTTAGGTTTTTCATGTAGAGGATTGAAATTATCAAGCGGATATTGAAGGAAAAAATGATTTTGTTTGAATGTCCTATGAAAAACCAGTCCACAAATATTACATTACCCGTAAACGTCTATTAACACAGATTTGGGCATGCACTGCAATACAAAAATGATTGTCATTAATAAGTAGATTGATAAAAATAAATAATAATACTTGCTTTGAAGTATTCTTATACAAAGGATATAAATATTATTTTTATTATTTTGAAAGGGGCCCTGCAGCCAATTTGAACGATTTCACATAAGCTAACCTTGCAAGTATCGTGTACGAATTGCCTGAAACGTACTTTATCTACTGTATAATTCCAATTTTCATTTGGGGGCACTTTGTACCGCCCGTTGCTATACTCCTGTAGTATAGTCTTCAGAAACTATGGTGCATCGATGACTATTGTCCAGGTACTATCAAACATGAAAGCAATGCCAGAACTATAGTTTGTTCTAAGAGAAACCTCTCGCGGGCGGGGTGTGGGGGTGGACTTATATGATATACTACAGCAAATTTTATTTACCATCATTTCTTCTCGCTCGCATAATTGGAAAATATGAAAATGACGAAGAGTGACTTCTGCTCACACTTGATTTTTGTATACAAGCCACTATATTTGTCTTTTACTTTAGAACAATCATTCTATGTTCTTACAGAAATCAAAATTCCATATTGCAACGGCATCAGTTAATACTTTAGAATAGCAGAACAACTCATCGAAAGCTTGGGCTTTGCCTGCCACCTAGCAGTCAATTCGTGGCGCCAGGCTACACGTGATTTCGCCTTGATTGAACAGGCAGCTAGAGATGGAGCGGGCGGTGATTATACCAAACAGGCGCTCTTCAGGTGGCGGTACGCGAAACAGAAAAGTACGAGCTCGACATATTACCGATACATTAAGTACGGTATGAGGGTCAGGATAGCAATCAACAGGGCAAATACAGTTTTTACTATGGGGAAACTAGAGAACTGCTCGGACCGGGCTTGGGCGGGCCAACTCCGCTATTTCTTTGTGTCGGGCCGGGTTTGGGCGTACCGACACTGCTTTCTCTTCAGGTCGGGCCGGAATCGGACCGATTAATTGCAGTTCTTTAATAATTATTGACTTTCGTTAAACGATAATTTGAATAAAGCGAAACGTTGAAGTCTTTGTGCACGTGGAGTGAAAGGTCTTAAAAACAACGCAATATTTGCAGTTGGTGTTGCTAAGCGGCTCTAGGGATGGACACCAGTCGAGCTAAAACTCGACTGGACTCGAAACTCGACTCGAATTCGAGTCGAGCCAGAGGTAATTTTCTCGAGTCTAGTTTCGAGTCGAGTCACACTTTTTTGGTCGAGTTTCGAGTCGAGTCGAGTTTGATATTTGGCTCGCTCGTGTGACTCGTTTTAGCTCGTTTTCAGTACAGGTAAAATAAGCCAAAAATGGAAAAATTACTCCATTCATCAAACTTTGGTAATAAGTTACCTCAGACATGAAGTTCACAAAACCGAATAGGGCATAAAAATTCTAGGGGGAAGGGTTTTTTTGGAGGGGGAAGGGGGAAAATACTGGAATTCCTTTGTTGTGTGAAACAGACGTGTGAGGTGTCGATTTATGGGTTTGTTGCTACGCTGAATTGAATGAAAACATCATCAGGTCAAGAAAACCAACAGCAATAGAAATTTAAGGTGGAGGGGGAATTTAGGGGGGAGGGCGATTATTTTCCATGTTAGGTAGATTTCTTTAGAAATATGTCTAATTCAGAGACTCTCATGTCAGAAATTCCGGAAAGTTTCTATGTAGTTTCTGCGATCATCATCTCCTGACACGAAAGCCACCCTCAGTTCAGATGATTATATATACAGGGTGGACAAAAATTAATCGTCAAAACTCTAGGAACGAAAATTCTCATCAAAATAAGGAAAAAAATGTCTTTGTAATTTGTCGAATTCCGTTTAGTTTCGGAGCTACAGGCTGCCAAACACATGGGAAAATGAAGTTTAGTGCTTGATATTTTCAATACCATTAACAGTACAACTGTGGCGACAAGGTACCCCCAAAGACTTCCAACCTGCTCTATCCAAAAATGCATATTTCGAAATTGTGCGATGCCTGCGCAAGGGATTCCCCAAAGGAACTAGGGCATTCCCAGAAATTATCTGAAGTAAAGGTAGGCCGAAATGTGCATGAATTTGACGACTTTCCAGCAGGTAAGAATTCGTTTGCACCAAGTGGATGTTTCAAACATATTCCATTTGCCGAGTGATTTTAGATCAAATGAGTGGTGGCATAACCAACAGGAGTCAGAGCTATTCTCCGAACTGCAATACATTTAACGAACTATTGATTTATTTGTTATCAGTGAGAGAGAATGACATTGTAAACCTGGATGGCGATGATTAATCATGTAAACAGTGCAGTTTAGGCCAATAAAGGACCGCAGTGGTCACAGGTGTCAGATCATGAGTCACAGCTAGAGTTCCGCGTTTGAGTCCCGGCTGGTAATCAACTTTGTGTAATTTGAAAGCACAAAACAAAAACTTAATGGCAGCAAGATCTAATAAGGTTCTTGGTTAATAAAACTAAAACGACCCACAAACACAAAGTGTGTAGGTTTTTTTTAAAAAAGAAAAGAAAAAAGAAAATAAATGATGTCAAGGAAATGTCACAGACTTATTAATAATTATGAATGAAAGGACAGAAATAAGAGACGTTTAGCTACGGCCAATGTTGTTAGGTTTACAGATATATCACTCCCAAGTCTATGATGTCTAATTTAGTAGGCCTTTGTAAAGTTTGTTGCTGTTGGAGACCCGTATGGTGCATTTTCTCTTTTCTCCCTTCTTCAATCACTCTTGTTTCCCAGTATGATTGTAAAACACCGCTTCTGCCTTGAAAGATATGATAGTCATCTGGCAATCTATTGAAGCAGAACTGAAAACATCAACTGTAAATATTTTTTTCTGAAAAGCTGAAATATAACACCATAGGTTTCTTCTTTCTTTTTCAAAAACACGCGGATCAATGAGTGGGCACCTTTGACTGCTGGTCGAAATCTTTCCCAACACTACAGTGACAAATGAAATTAAATATATCGACATTCTCTTTCGCTGTACTTTATTGCACCAAGTGTCTCCAGTGCAACCCTCCCTGTCTTTGGTAAAAGAACCAAGTTCATTGCCTCCATTTCAATATGCCGCCTGACCACCACCGGTCTCCCTCCGCTTTTCAGCTTATTTTTGGAAAATAGAATGAAGTGACACAAAACATACAGTAGCTGGCAATAAAACATGCAGTAATCAAAGAAAGCCGGCCAATGTCACTGCCATTGCTTTTTCCCTGAAATAAAATATGCATTATTTTTTATTTATTTTCTCCGCATTTTGTGGTGATTTCGACGCATTTGATTGGTGTTAAAAGTTCAACTTGGTTTGCCTGTTGTCGTGGGACTGTGAATATTTGCCTGTGTGTATTTTAATTTGTGTTATAGTGTTTGTGCATGTATGTACATGTTGTGAGTGATAATTACCTAGGCTATGTGTAGACCTATGATAATTTCTAAATGGGTTGGTTAATAAGGATTTTCCTCCGAAAATTTGAGCAAAATTACGCCTTAGTACTTTTCTGTAATAGGTCTACAGGAGGATAGGATTTACATGATCCCCTCACTCAACGCCCCTTCCCCATTTCTTTCTTTATCTCCATTATTAACAGGATTCTCAATTCCATGTATTTATTGCCTTTAGGCATCTCACAAGTCAGGCTTAGACTGGGATAGGGCGGGGAGAGGATATTGGAAGATAGTCGGTCAGGACCTAGTTTGTAGGTATCATCCCGGCATTTACCTGGTGTAACTGAGGAAAAGCTTAAGTTCGGATGGGCGGATGGTGGAATAGTTACCAGGATCTTCCGTTTGCTAAGCCAGCGCTCTACAAACAGCTACGGCTGCTCGGCAATAAGATTTCAAATTTCTTGTATTTAATACGGAACGAAATATTAGAAACGCAAATGTTCCACCGATTATTTTCTTTCTTCATATCCCTTCATTCACTTCTTTTAACTGACGCAATAATATCATTCGAGAATGTGCATCTTTGAAACCTGTCATCTTGCGTAGAAGAGATATATATATACGTTTCTAACGGCTGATTTTGTTCAAAGGTCTACTATAGCCTACTTAATATTTCCATAAAGAAACTACGTACAAACGATAGCTCATTATTATAATTGATGTCACCAAATTTTACATCTTTTCAAATATTATAAATAACACCTGGGGACAATACCAGTGCGATTGAATATGAGGAGTGAGCTTTGCTATCCAGTCATAATTTGTAAATTTTTAGGTACTATGTAATGTTGTGGTTTTTGTTTAGATTTTTTTCCATTATGACAAGATATTAAAAAAACTTAAATGTAAGCCATAGGTTAAAAAGATCAAAACGATGGATGTCTGTGTGGAGTGAAGTTAAATAGCACGCGTTCACTCTAGGCGCAAATAACAGAATTATAGGTTTGAAATTGGTATTACACCTTATATAATTTTTCGTAGGCCTAATTTTGTTTTTGTAAATTAGCACTTTATTTTGTAAATTTAATAATGTTATAATAATACGTGTGTATATTTCTATTATTCGCAAAACATTTTCCTTTTATAAAGATACTTTGGAAACTTAAAAAAATTAAAGCAATATTTTAGAAATCAATCCTATGTTCATAGTGAGGTTGTTATTTAAGGTACGAAAAAAATATTTTGTGACTAAAATACGCTATCTGTCCAAAATTATCATAAAAATACAGTATTTAAAGCGTATTCTTAATAATTGCTACGTATTTTTAAAACCGTTTTAAACATTCTATTAAAATGATTTTGTTTTAATTTTTATTATTTTATTTTTTATTATTTTTATTTTAAGGCCTTTAGGCAACTTTAGATTAGGTAGGATGGATGATGATAAGATAAATTGGTGGAATGATGAAAGTGGGAAGAAAACAAGAGAATCACCAGAAAACCCTCGCACACGGTGTTTGTCTACCACAAAACCTACATGACATGAGCAGCGATCGAACCGACGACCTCTAGCACCAGAGGTGATCGCTTTACCATTGAGCCACCGCTGCCCGCGGAAAACATAATTCTCTGTATTAATAAATGATTGTAGTATATTTTGCAAACATTCTTACCAGAAGGTTTACCTTCTGCTAATATACCTACTTGACAACATAAAACCATCTCCGCTATAGCGCATACAGTTCATGAAGCAATGATACCCATTCCCCATGCCGATCCCGACGGTCAAAGTTGCTGGTTCGATTTTTTTCTTGTTCGCCAATTCGGATCTTCGATGCTTCGGATTACTAACGTCCGGATTATCCACGCTCTGGCCGAAACGAATGGGCAGCTGGTCATAATTATAAATTTAACCAGAAACGCAGGATACTAAAATAGTAAATATATATCAACATAAATAAATACACAAGATAATGTTAAAATAGAATCGCAAGTTGAAAAATGCAGCGATAAGTCTGTCACTGCAGCGACCGGGAATCGAACACGCGTGCACCAGTTGCAAGCTACTTGTTCTATCATTACGCTATGGCTGCAGCGATGACTTCTCTGGATATGTGATAATCCTTTTACCTCGGCTAAACCATTTAATCAGTCAGAAGATTGCCCAATATAAAAGAGAAAGATAACTGAAAACCATAAATAACAATTCATATTCAACAACTAACTGGTCAGTAGGAACTATCTGTTTTCAGTTACAATCTTTACGTTGTGCTAGTTCTAAATTTAAAGAATTTTGCAACTACTAGACTTGAATAAGAGTGCAAATATAACTTTTGTAACATCTCATATTAATCGAGGTAATAAGGCGAGCCAATGACACAAACTCCTAACGTAATAAATGTACTTTATTTGGTAGTGTGTGGTCAGTAAGTAACAAATTATTCGAGAATGAGGAAGCAATTCTCCCTTTTCATGTAAGTTTTTCAATCCGTAATTTCTGTATCTTTTTTCACTAGTCCAATGCTCGAGAAAAGTGTATATGTGTGTGGGTGGGGTAGGGTGGGGTCAACTGCCCCCTCTCGCCACCCAGTCGCCGGCTATATAACCCTTCCCCTTCCACGCAGTATATTTTCCCGCTAAGTAGTGGGCCAGCCAAAAAATGAAACCAAAATCCACCCCTGAGCTTAACCATACATATGAAAACAGGTTTTTATTTTCGAAAAACATAATAACGCTGTGCACTAATGACGTCAACATTTCTCGTTAGGTGAAACGGAATTGGCCAAACGGGAAGACAAGAGATGGCCAAATCCGGATAGAAGATTATTGGGATATAGGATGGATAACTACTCATCGGTATACTTTGGTACACTCTATTTTTATATGGGCCAGTCTAATAACTTTGGACTTCAGCCCGTCACGATTAGCCTTTAGCTGTTAACATTCACACCCATGCCGGGACTCGAACCCGGGACCTTGGAGCCGATGACCTACCACCGCGGACCGCTCGGCCACCGGACCGGCATCGGATGACGGATATTAGTCCTGTTTTGGTAGATGTTTTGGTGCAAAAGGTTGAGGAGTTCTGAAATTTGGCAGAAGTGTACACTTGGGGGCCCTAACTATAAGGCTAAATTTTTGACTTTGAGGGACCGCCGCTCGCGCCGCCATCTTCAAAAATGGCGGCCAAAAGGCAGTTTTTAGCATAGATCTTGTAGGTTTTAGAGATTTTTAAAATTGAAAATCGGAGTGGATTTGCAATGTAAATTTTCTACAAAGTTACTTACATAAAAATTTTGAAAATGTCGCCATTTTGAATAAAAAATTGTGAAAAAACATCTATATGCGTAAAGTATGCCCAGTCCAAACCACTGAAGCTAAACAAACGAAATTTGATATGCTGATGTATCATCATCAGAAGTAGATTACGGGAAAATTGCAAAATTTGGAGAAAATCATCATCTTCAATCCAATATGGCGGACAAATCATATATATAAGGAACAGGAGAACACCCAGGCCGAACCGCTGGAGCTAAATAAATGAAATTGGCATAAATGTGTACACTTCGCATCAAAAAACTTGCGACAGCGAACGCCGCGCAGCTAGGCAACCCAAATGGCACCTTCTTATCCCACAATCGTGTCTGCTAAAGAGACCCCTCTTTCTTCTTCCTTCGTCACACCCATAGTAAAATCAGCAAACATCATGCGCACGTTATTTCGGTAGGTTTTTTTTCTGTTTTTTTTTTTAAATAGACATGTATTAGTATCGAATTTTATCGATAAAATGCAAGAATAAAAGCGAGACGAAACAATATACGTAAGTTGACGGAGGGAGAAATTTAAACACACAATGAAAAATTGAAACCGATGGGTACCCTCAGGCAAAGGCAGAGAAATTAGAGAGAGAGAGGGGGGGGGGGGAAGGGAAGAAAAGAAGTAGAAGAAGATGGAGTACAGATAAAAATATGGAATTTAAATGTAGTAAAAAAGAACCTAACATTATAAAGTGCAGTGCTCACAAATCTAACAGCAAGATTTGGATTTTATATGTTTTTCAGGGCTATTCGAATATATAAAGGGCGCTTGAAAATTCATTTAGACCATTTCAATATTGGTCAGATTAAATACTCATGATTTCCAGTGGAGACACATTTAGGATAATGTCAAAAGTGTAACACACATGATTT